>PVJA010054142.1:0-11694 GCA_004027025.1 Myocastor coypus
GGATGTGTGGGTGGATGGGTGGGTGGATGGGTGGGTGGATGGACAGAGGAAGAGAAGTGGATGAACTAGAAAGCAGGTGCACAAAGGGTAGAGACATAGTAGACAGATGTAAGAGACAGTTCAACCAACAGACTGGCGCATACTCAGTTACAGATGTGGTGGATAAAGAAGTGGGGGTGGCAGGCGAGGAAATGCACAACCTAACAATGGACAAACGAGTAGAACAGTCATGGACTGGTAGACAGATGGGGACAGGCTCAGTGGGCAGATGAAAGGCAGTGGGAGATCACAGACAGAGGACAGACAGACTGATGGGTGGCAAAAGGAAGATGGCTACATGGATAAGCTCACCATACTGGACAGGGCTGGGGCCCCCGGCCTGCCAGCCTTCTTGAGGTAGGTCACTAGGGAGGGTGTGCCCGCGCGAGACTCGTCATCCGAGCTGGTGTGTGAAAGGTCAGCCTCCCCAGTGCGAGCTAGCTCATCTGCCGTAGAGTAGTCCTCCGAGAAGTCAGGTGCCCCCTCCTCCACCTCCTGCTGCAGGCACCGCACACGGCTGTCCTCCTCGGGCAGCTCGCTTATAGAGTCCAGCGTGGGCTCTCGGCTCATGCGGCGCTTCCGGGCCAGCGCCTCCCAGAGCAGGTGCAAGTCTCCCTCCTGGGCTGCCTCTGGGGGCAGGCTGGGCTGCATGGGAGCCTCATCCCCAGAGCTGGGGCTCAGTGCCACTGAGGGAAGCACAAGACCAGTCAGGAGGCTGGATGGACGTGACCCAGATCCACCTTTGCTGCAGATCAGCATGGGCCCTGGGCTGTGGCCTCCGTGGACACCTGCTTACACCTAGCACAAGATACTTCCACAAGGTCTTGCAAGCTCCGTACCCCAGCCCTCACAATACTCCCAAGGCCAGCTTATCTGTCTCCTGCACGGGCATATGATGGCCATAGGAGACAGGTTTGTCCAGTCCGGCAAGCTTTACATCAGCCCTCCCCCTCCCAGCTACCATAAGAGAAGGCAGGGAGGCACAGAGAACTTAGTCCACTATCACCAGAGAGGAGCCAGAGGCTCACAGTCAGTGTATGGACAGACTTGGGGGGGCAGAGCACCCAGACTAGGCACAGGGACCTACAAGGGGTAGGCCAGAGAGTTGGGGTGCCTCCAGATGGGGAAAGGGTGAGCAGATCAAATGACAAACAGATTCATCACCCAAGGCAGGCTCAGCAAGTTGGGGTGCTGTGTGGGGAGCACCAGCACTCTTGCAAGGGATTGAGGGCAGGACTAGAAGCACAGGGACACTGGGGCCGGCAGCACAGAAGCAGGGACCACTGGCAGGGTTTCCCTCGGGTCACACGGTGTATCTCACAGACCTCAGTCCCTCCCACATCCCAAACCCAGGACATACCCTGGAAGGTGGCTACCGTGGTGTCCAGGCTCTGGGCAGGACCACAGCGGTACTCGCCCTGGTCTTCAGCCTTAAAGTCCCTGATCACCAGCATTTGCTGCTGCCCATGAGAGATGACCTCAAAGTGTCCACTGGGCTGGATGCGCTCAGTCCCTTTGTACCACACGACCTCCTCAGACTCCGCCACCTCCAGCTCCAGACAAACATCCTCACCAACTGCCACCTGCCGGGCCTCAGGGGCCATGGGCGTGTGAGGCTTGGGCTTCGCAGGCCCAGGCTCAGCAGGCTCTGCGGGGACAGTATGTGGACAAAGGACAGGTCCATCATCTGAGGCACACTGCAGGCCCAAGCCCACATACACGGCCCAGCTTCCTGCCAGGGCAGAAGGCCCACTTACCCAGCCGGATCATCTGGGGCAGGTGCACAGGCTCCCCTACGCCCGCTGGGCCCACAGCGGCCACACGGAAGCGGTAGGTCTTCCCAGGGGACAAGCCCTCCACCACACACTCAGGCCCTGGCACCAGCTCATGGCACAGCTGCCACTGGCCCGTAGACCCCTCCTTCATCTCCACACGGTAGCCACAAAGACCACCACCACCATCACTTGTGGGAGCTGCCCAGGACAGTGTTACTGCGTGGCTGCTGCGTGCTACAACCTCAGCGTCCTCCGGGGGGTCCGGGAGTCCTACAGGGATGAAGAAGGAAGTGAGTCCACAGGGCCTGCAGCCCTCAGCAGCCACCAGGGACAGACACGGGCCCTGCCCTGCTCTGTGTAGTGGGGAACAAGGAACACAGCGTGGGGAGACCGAGTCCACGCCCACAGGGGGCGGGCCACCAAGAGCCCCAGCACATCATCAGTGGAAGATCTCTGTTTGGCCTTCCTGCCTCTGCCTTGGGACACCACTACGCCTACAAGAGAGCTTCCTACGGTGCCAGGTAGGACCACAGAGGACCCACTGTCCCCTCTTCAAGGTCTCGCCCCAACCCACCCAGCACAGACAGCCTCGCTGAGGCCACTGCATCACGGGCAGCAAAGGTGACTTCGCCAGTGTGAGATGAACGGGCACGTAGTAGCAGCAGAGCATGGTGACTACCGTCAGAGGTCACTGTCCAATCCGAGTCATCTGCCAGCACTGCCACCCCATTGAGGTACCAGGTGGCCTCACCCACGGGTACCGCCTCACTGAGCGTGCAGGAGAAGCGGGCCTGCCCACCAGCCTGCACCACCACATCGCGTGGGGGTTCAAGGACCTCCAGACGCCAGCCTGTGGGGTAGAATGGGATGAGTGGGGGGCTCCAGCTCACACACACATCCCCCACTCTCAAGCAGCCTCCGGTGGGCAGGGCCGCCAGCTACCCAGTCTGGGGCAGCCCCCCTGGCCACAGTCCACAAAGCCTGGTCTGACAGCAGGCTCAAGCCCATTTCCCATCCCACCGCCCAGCTCCTCTGACCTGGATCCAGCCACCCAGAGAGATTCTCTCCCCCAGCCTCAAGTCAACACCCTGCCCTGCAGGTGGCACAGGCCTCTGCCAGAGTCCCACCTGTGCTCTCTTCTCCAGTCTCAGAGGTCCCAAAGGTCATCCCACCCCAGCCCCTCCGTCCCGGGTTACCTCTGACAGTGAGGAAGGCAGAGGTGACCACATCCCCAGCCAGGAAAGTGACCCGGCAGCTGTCCCGTGGCCGCAGGTTCTTGAGCAGCAGCAGGTGGCGCAGGCCACCCTCAAAGTAAACGACTTCAGCATTCTCTGATGTCTGCACTGGCTGGTCGTCCAGTAGCCATGTGTGTGCAGCCACCTCCGGCCGCAACAGCCGGCACTCAAACAGCGCCTCGCCCCCCTCAGGTGCATCTAGGTTCTGCAGGCCTTGGACCACCGTGTTCTTGGCTGCAGGGAAGGACAGTGCCTCAGAGGCACAGGGTCCCCAACACTGTGCCCTGGGAGAGGCCCCCAAGTGACATGGAGCCAAGCGAGATGCCACCCCGTGAGCACCTCTCATGGCACAGGACACATGGCCACTTAGAATATCCCCATCTCCCTGGCACCCCAAGACAAATGAAGCGCAGCCTACCCCACTAGACCCCAGCATCAGGCTGAGCCCACCCTCCACTCGGTTCTCTGCGCATCAGGACTGGTACCCCCAAACAGCACTCAGGCCTACAGTGCCTCTCCTTGCCTGGCCATGCTAGATACCAGTCCATCTCACAGCAGCCTTTCTCCTTGCCACGACTTGTCATGGAAGCCACCCTCAGTGGCAAGCACCCCTAACCCAAGTCTACTTGCCCCAGGTCGGACAAATGTACCAAAAGCCAAGGCTATCCCTGCGCACTCAGGTCACCTGCCTCAAAGGCTGGTTGTCACCACCTGCCCCTTCACGCCCTGCCGGCTGTAGCTGCCTGCCAGGCACCTCACCTCGCACTTGTAGCAGTGCCACCGCACAGGTGCCTGCGGCCTCACAAGAATAGATGCCGCTGTCACGAGGCAGGGCCGGCCTGAAGGTGAGCCTGGCCACGGTCCAGTCCTGCTCTATGATGACACGCTGCCCATCTGCACACACCTCCCGCTCGTCCATCTTCCATGTGGCCTGCACAGGCCGTGAGTACTGGCAGAGGAGCTCAGCTGAGCTGCCCTCCTCCACCACCAGGTCCTGCATGGCACTGACCACCTCCACCGTGGGATCTGTCGGCCAACACGCCGGACACCATCAATGCTCCAGACAGCATTGCACCGCCTCCCCTCCTCCAGTCAGGTCAGCAGCTTTGCAGTGGCAAGCGTGCAACATTGGCGGGTGACAGCAAGGCAGTAGCTGCCTGCCTGTCCTGGCAGCAAGGGCCCACTACGACCACCCAGAGCCCTGCACAGGCAGCCCCTGTTGCAGACAGTCACGTGCCTCACCCTCTGGCCCTGCTGGAAACACATCTTGCTCTGACCTCTCCTCTCCCACAGGCGCTGGCTCAGCACCTCAGCCCCTGCAACAGCCTTGTCGGCTCTCTGGACCCCCTCCTAGCCCTAACTGCTGGAATTCTACTCAGCATAGCTTTCAACCCTGGAGACGTAGACAGCCCTTCCCCATTTCCTGCAGAAGCACCATGGTACTCACTGCCTACCCTACCCAACAAGCTCTAACTCAGAAGGGCACAGAGACCCAGTGGAGCCCACAGTGGGAACAAACGTGAGCAGGGCTAGGTGGGGGCCTCTCCTTCTGGAGACCAAGAAGGATACTTCAGGCCTGGCTTTTTGACTGGGGAGTTGCCACCAGCAAGATGGTGTCTGACCTGCACAGCGGGGGGGCACAGGACTGGTGCTCAGCAGGACTTCGCCAGGAGCTGGGAGTGAGACAGGACTTGCCCTGGGCAGACAGCACATATGGGCCCTCCCACCACCCAAGAGCCCACAGGAAGCATGCGAGTGGCAGAGGCAGAAGCACCAGCTGAGAGGTCCCCACGGGCAGATACCTTTGACCAACAGCTTGGCTGTGGACACCAGGGGCCCAGTGCGGAAAGCAATGGTGCCTGAGTCAGCCACCCCCAGGCCTGAGAGTGTGAGGGAGTGGATGGTCCCACCACGCACAGCAATGGCAGTCTGGGGGCTGTCATGCAGTAGGGTGCCATCCAGCCACCAGTGGGCCTGTGGCCCTCCTGCACGAGACACCTCACAGGAGAACAGGGCCACTTCCCCTGCGAAGACATCCACATTCTCCAAGCCTCGAACCAGACACAGTGCTGCTTCTGTACAACAGGGTGAGAAGGAGGCTGGCTATAGTGCCCAGGGCCTTCCAGGCAAGGCCACCTGCCTGGTTCAGTGGCAGGGTGTGATGCAGTACTGGGTTTGATCTTTTGTCCCTCAGAGTCCTGAGAGACAGAAGTGTCTTGAGGAGGGCTGGCTAGATAGCTCAGTGGTCTAAACACCTGCTGTTCAGGTCCCAGTACCACATGCTGTGCCACCCTCGAGCATGCTGAGCTGGCCACAGAGACCAGGCATGCGGTGCACGCCTGGAATCCCAGCACTGGGGAGGCTGACAACAGGAGGATGACTACAAGTCCGAGCTGCATAGTGAGACCTTGTACCAAATACATAAAAACAACAACAAAGTGTCTTGAGGAACCTGATTTGTGCTAATGAGGTAAATCAGGAGAGGCAGGTCTGGCCCAGCCCAGAAGCCTCTGGGATGCAAAGCAGCTGGAGATAAAGACCTCTCCCACAAGCCCACAGAGCTCCCCACCAGTGCTCTTGTGGGGTTTGGGGCTCTGCACACCCTGCCTCTCTTTTCAGGACCCCTATATCCCTCCACTCCTAAGCGGACCCTCTGTAACAAGCTGACCCTGAGCTGTCCCAGCAAACAGACAACATCTGTAAAAGTGCTGGTATAACCTGAGATTGCAGCTGGCACCAAGAGGGGGCAATCTTATGGGACTGAGGCTGCACACTGCAGTGTCAGAACAGAAGTATAGGACACCCATGCAGTGCCGCTACAGAACAAGGCTACCCATGTCTAGCATTCTACCCAGGCATCATGTTATGAGAACACAATCAGCATGCTGCGCTCCTGGGGAGGAGGTCTGTGTGTGCCATCTGCCTGGCATGTCAGGGCACGATGTGCTAGGGCAGTCCTGAGACCCACTGATCTGGTACCACCGGGTCTAGAAGGATGACTTGTGCTGGGGCCTGAAAGCCCACCCAGCCAGCTGGGCCAATGTAACATTACAGACACCACCCAACATGAGCCCAGGAGCAGGTGCCCAGCCCTACACCCTGTACAAGGCAAGGCAGCGGGGCCAAGCTCTCAGCCCCAGCTGCTGGGCTGTGGAAACAGTGCCCATTGTTCCCAAGGTGTTGATTCCAGGGCCCTGACACTGGATCTGACTACTCCTGCCCCTCACGCCGAGGAGTCCATGCTCAAGGGACTCCCCAGGTGTCCCTGCCTGCCACACCCCTTCCTTCCTATCTCCTCTCAGGCAGAAGCTCAGGTGGCCTTCACAGATGAAAGCAGAGGGGCTGAGACCCCTAGGCCGATGCACACAGGGTTGGCGCATGCTCCACAGCAGAGATGGGCAAAGCCAAAGGCTTTCCCCACACATGCTGCCTGGCCAGCAGGCAAGAAGAATGCCCCTCCCTGGGCTTATCTCTGAGCATTTGGCACATGCTAGCCTGGGCCTCCTTTTAGGACACAGCTGTCCACAGCTGTCCAAGCCCAGCTGCCTCCACCTGGGGGCATAGAGCAACACGGTGGGCAAGACCTCTTGGAACACACCAGTACTCAGCAGGACAAGACTGGGCAGGGACGTGCCATGCTCTTAGTTAGCAAGCCCCCCCTCAGGAACTGCTCCATTCTCTTCTCCTGTGAGAGTCCCACACCAGCCCCCAAGCACAACCTGACCATCTCCCTTCCTGTGTGTCCACTCCTACCTGGATATCCATATGTACAGCCATGCCAGGGCTCTCCCGAGGCCACAGTGGGCAACAACACATGGACCAGGCCAGCCAGGTTGGGGACACCCAGCCTAGGGCAGAGCCCTGCACCACCCTCACAGTGCTCACCTCGTGAACACCCACACTTGCACTACCTGTCCCCAGGATGCCTATGAAATGCCCAGCTCACTGCTCCACTCATGGACACCAGTACTCAGCAGCCCCTCCTAGCTCCACAGGCCACAGAACTGACCACGGGTACCCTTCTCTCAAGTTTCGAGGCAGGGGAGCACAGGATTCAGAATCAGCCATCATCCCACCTAGCTCCCTTAGCAGAGAGAGAGCTCTGCAACAGCCAAGTGACAGGCTCATTTTGAGGTCTAGGACTTGACTACAGACATGGGTTTCCAAGGGTCTGTTCAAGGGTGAATGGATGGCCGGGGAGATAGCTCAATGACTGGCAAGTGCAAAGTTCTGAGTTCAATCCTCTGTACTGGAAAAAAAAAAAAAAAAAAAAAAGATGAATGGGTGAAAGACAGGCACTGGGTGGGCGCATGGACAGATGGTAGACAGCAATACCAGGAAGAGCTGTGAAAGCAGGCACTCCTTCACCCCAAGAGGTGTGTCCACAGTTCCTTGAGGACTTGACACTGGACCCAACTGCCCCCCGCCCATCACATGGAGGGGTGAGCCGATGGATGAGTGGTGGTGAATGAGTAGACGGTCAACGGATGGTTGACAAACGGGGACAGACAGGTGAGTGGATGGTGGATAGAAAGCCAGATAAGAAGGTGAATGAGGGGCACGTGGAAGAGGGATGTTAGATTGGTGGATAATGGGTGGGCGAATGGGTGAGCGACGAGTGAACTTTTGGGACCAGTTTGTGAACTAAGAGTTAACTAAGCAAAGGACACTTAAAGCCAAGCACTTGAAGAAGACCAGCTCCAGGAGCAAAGCACAAACCAAGCTGCGTGTTCCACACGGGGGTCATGTGCGCTATGTCGGAGTGCGTCCACACAGCAGGCTATGTGGTGGAGTCCACATCTCTGAACCCAAGGCAGGTGTACAGGCACACAGGCCTGTGTCACGGGAGGCCCTGATTCCACTTCAGGGCACATCCCCTGGCAGCCAGACTCTGCTCCTCCTCCTGCAGACGCTGCCAGTTCTGCCATGGGGCGCCATATCTACAGAATTTCTCAAGCAGGCCTTCACCAGCATACCCAGTGGCCCTCCCTAGCTGTAGTAACCAGGGTGGGAGAGTTGGGCTCCACCCCTCTCCACGGGTGGCCCTGGGCACTCTGCTGCTTGTGCAGGGAACAGGCACCCCCAGCAAGGGCTGGGTGTGGAAGGGGCTGCCCACCTGTCACTGTTAGCTGAGCTTCTGAGCTACAAGGGCCCACTTGAAAAGTGATAGTTCCAGCATCCTCGAGGGTCACCTGAGGAGACAGAGAAGAAGCTGGTTGGCTCTGCTGGCCTCATTCTGACCAGGAGTGCCAACTCCTCCTCTAGCCTCATCCCCTCACAGAGGACCTTCCTAGGTCCTCCCGACCCAGAGGGTGCCAGAAGGAAGGTCCTGAGCCGCACCTTATGCAGGGTGAGCGAGTAGAGCGTGCCGTGCTCCACAGTGATATCGTTCATCTCGTTGGCCTGCAAGGGCACCCCGGCTAAGGTCCAGTGGGCCTCCTGGCCCGAGGCCCTGGACAGCCGGCACTGGAAGTGGGCATCCTGGCCTTCGCTGAGCTGCACATTCTTCAGGGGCTCTAGGATGGTCACCTTGGGGGCTGGATGTGGCAAGGTGTGGGAGTCAGCCTCCATGCCTGTGTTCAGCATGCACTGTCCCTCAGAGGTCCTTCCCTGAGCCCACCCCCGTTCCTGACAATAAACTAAGGGTGGGTGTGTCCGCTCCTCCCCAATCCAGTCTCTGATCCCTCAAGATGCTGGAGATGATCAGGACTGGAGTTACCCCTCCAAGGGCCAACCCTGGGGAGCCCCCCACAACCCCCTGCCTATGCCTGACTCAGCCCTCAGCCAGTACATTTCCACGGGCATTCCAGAGCCACCGGAACATGCCTGACCCAGGGCCACCGCCCTCCCAGAGCCTAGCCCGGACACCTCCTCCCAGGGCAGCAATAGAGGCAGCCAGCACCTCGGACAGTGAGCTTGGCAGAAGATGTGTAGCTGCCCACGTGGAAGGAGACAGTGCCAGCATCTTCCAGGGTTACGCCCTTCAGACGAAGGATGTGGGTGCAGCCATCCTGGACAGCCAGCTCTGTCACCTCATTGCTCTGCAGCGGCAGCCCCTGGAGGCGCCACTGCACATCCGAGGCCCCCGCCCGTGACACCTCGCAGCTGAACTCCACATCCTCCTCGGCCTGCGCCTCAGTGTCCACCAGTCCCCGCACAATGGTCGCCTCGGGCTCTGGGGGACAAGACAAACCCCTTTTACAGCTCGGGCTACGGTTCCACAGCCTCGGCTCTTGTACCATTCTGCCACCCGACACAGCCTCTGTCACCTCCCGCGCCCACCAGCTCCTGCCTCCCCAGGGGCAGCTGCCTACACAGGCCTGGAGGTGCCACCTGCCAGCTGAAGAGTGGACATGAGGCAGCCATCCAGCTTCACAGGCTCAGTGTGCCCTGCTGAGGTCCCTCGCATGGAGAACAGCCAACAGATGCAGGCAGGGAGGGTGGGGACAAGGAGGAAGGCAGCCTGCACTCTCGGACTCACCGTTGACCTTGACAGAGGCTGAGGTCTTCTGGCCACCCGCTGCACACGCATACTCTCCAGTGTCCTTGGCCTCTAGGCCTCGGATAAGCAGTTCACACACGGTCCCTCGGCGCCGCATCTCGTACTTGGGGCCAGAATGCAGCTCCACACCTTCCTTGAGCCACTGCACTGGGGAGCTGGGCTCCGCCTCACTCAGCCGGCAACACAGCCTGGCCACACCACCTGCTTCCTGCTCCACACTCTGCAGCCCGGCCTGGAATCTGGGCTCAGGAGCTGGGGCAAAAAGAACTCCTATTGCCAGGCTCCAAGCCACCTACCCCAGTGAGCAAATGCTGTCAATTCCTAGGACAGCTTACCTCGGACTTCGAGATGTGCTGTGCTTTGCATGTGGCCTGTGTCACACGTGTAGTCACCCGAGTCCTCTGGTTCTGCCGCACACACCTGCAACTCAGCAGCTAAGCCTTCCTGCCGCATTTGGTACTTGGCACAGGGGAACAGCTGCAAGGCACCCTTGCGCCACTCCACACCGGCATCCGCCCGACTCAGCTCACAACGCAGGTGTACTGTGTCCCCCTCTGCCACCTCCTGGGCCTGCAGCTCACGCAGGAACCTCACAGGTGCAGCTGCAGGGAGTGGGGGAGGGGGACATGGAGGCCAAGGAACCATGGGCCGCTGTAGAGTGCAGCAGGAGGAGCAGGGCACCTGAGCAGGGCAGGAAGCGGGGCGGCTGGGGAATTGGGGATGCACGCTGGACGAGAATCTTGGGGCAGGCTACCAAGGCCACCATGGAGCAGGACGGCAGGAGCGTGAGTGCCCTGGCATGGGACAGCAGGCACTCCTGGACAAGGGCATTGCAGGCATGGGTGGGTGGACAGCACCCAGGAAGTTCCACCTCTAACCGTCCTGGGTCCTCCAGGAAAGCTGCAGCGGGGCTCCCGAGCAGTGGTGCCCACCTGTGACTGTGAGAGTGGCACTGGTGGCCTGGGCCCCACAGGTGCAGCTGTACTCGCCCGCGTCCTCACGGTGCAGGTCCCGCAGCACCAGCTCCGCGGTGCAGCCCTGCAGCCTCGGCTCCCGGCGCTTGTCAGCCTGCAGCTCCAGGCCACCCTTGCTCCAGACCACGGGGGCATCAGGCATCGACGATAGTTCACACTGCAAGCTGACTGTGGAGCCCTCCTCAGCCTGGAGGTTCTGTAGCGGCTCCCGGAATACCACCTGGGGGGCTGGGGGCAGGGGCAGCTGGAGACCCACACACCTAGCCCAGGACTAAAGGGATGGAAGGTCTGGGGGGCCCACATGATAGGGAAAGGGCAGGAAAGACATGGCCAGGGCTTCTCTGGCCTCGTAAGGGCTCTGTTCCCAACACCTGGGGCAGGACTCCCCGCGTTCCACCCAAGGCAGGTCCCTGGCCCCAGATGCACACCCAAGGAGGCAGCCTTGCTCTTCCCAGGCTCTGGCACGGGGCCCCGTCCTTCGTATTTAGAGGCTGAGTCTCCTGCCAGGGCCGAAATGAGGGCATGACCATGCCCTGTGGTCTCCAGGGAAGGCAGGGCTCCACCCTTCAGAATGCTAAGCAGGGACCCATGCCCCAGGGCAGGAAGTGTGACAGACACTTATACGCCACCAGACACACAGGGCCTCATGACCAACGCCTGCCCAGATGTCACAGTCAGCAGCCGGACAAACATCTTGGTAGCACGTGGAGGCTGAGAAAAGCGGCGGGGGGGCTGGCTGACTGGGAAGCAAAAGGTGGAAACTCGGTAGCCATCACGAGACCTGGTTGGGTGAGGCCACGAGCAAGACTAGGACGGACACCTTGGCACGAGTTGTGCTGCCACAAAAGACCAGACAGGGTGGGCAAACATAGCAGACAAACGGACAGAATCAGGGGAAGAGACAGAGGGTGAAGCAAGAGCAGCATCCACAGCACAGCAGAGCGTGGCACAGAGACCTTACCCTGGACGTTCAGCACGGCCGAGGTCCTCTCCTGCCCGCACACACACGAGTACTCCCCAGCGTCCGTCACGGCCAGGCCCCGGATCTGCAGCTCACACACGGCGCCATCTTGCCTCAGCCTGTGTCTGTCCCCATCTCTGAGGACCTCCGTCCCTCTCTTCCATTCCACAGGGGCCTCCTTGCTCAGCACACACCGCAACGTGGCCGT
>PVJA010054143.1:0-11678 GCA_004027025.1 Myocastor coypus
GCCGGGCCCCGACTTATGTATGACTTTGAAGTACAGTGTTTATACCATGAGTATTTTTCCAATCTTCTAAACAAAGCCATCCTTAAATATATGCTATAGCCATCCAAATGCAGTATTGACACAAATATATAACTTCCAGTGTTCAATTCCTATAATATTGTAAGATAATAATTGGTAGATCCTCAAGATTCCCATTTTGCTGAGATGAGTTGGCATAATATTTTAATTCAATTATTTGGCACCAATAATCACTATTTTTGACAACCAATAACTATAAATAGTATATGTATTAAAACGTTAGTGCCTCTTTAGCTAACAGGTGCTTGATGTTTAGCATGATGTGGTATTTAAATTGTTACCATATAAAACTCATGTAATACTTTGCAGAGTATAACATTAACCAATAGAATATTCTCTTGACCATGTCAGTGACTTAAATATGCCCTTCCATCTTCTTCTAATGTTATGGAAAACAAATGAATGCATTTTTGTCCTTTCATAATTCATTATTTTGAACATGAACTATCATCTATCATGCCTAGGCATCATTTACTTAAATTAGAAAAATCTACCGCTTTTGAATTTTTGTTTGCTTCACATTATGAAACTGGACCTGAAATTTATTTCTAGGTCAATATAGATTACACTTATTTGGTAGAAATAATGATAACTTTCACTTTGACTCTTGTAAGTTTTTGAATATAATGTTAATAGCTGGAAGAGTAAATATTATAGAAGAGGGGCTCTCTGCTATCTTGACTCAGCAGGCATTATTCTTAACTGACTTGTAAATAAGTTTATTTTGGCTAAGAAATTTATTTTAACCTAGTTTCCTGAGTGGTATATCATAGAAAGATCCAGGTTCATTGGGGTTAAATGTGTTAATAGGATATAGTTTTTAAATTAGTGTTGTGTCATCTGTACCTTTTAATACTTCCAACATGTCATATGTATGGCCTTTATGAAGATGTCTGCTATAATACTGTAAAGAGACTTGCCTATAGGTATTGCTGTCCTGGTGTGTGTGACTTTGACAATTAAACTCCAGTGTGGTATTCATTTCAGTGTACCTTTACTTCACATTTTGTGCAATGGCTTTAAGACTTTTTGTGAATGTACTTTGTGGCCTTCTTAAGGATAAGAGATTTAGGAGAGAATTTCATGTTAATAAGACTTTCAAAAAGTATGGTTCGTGTAGTAGGCAGAACAATGTGTTTATAACTTTTTCAGGGTTCTGATTGTGGATGTTTGGGGAAGACCTTAAAATATGTTAAATATTTTTGTAGTGCCACAACATTATGGAAAAGCAGTATAGTTTTCCAAAACAGTATGGAAAAGCAGTGCAAGTTTTTCTCTGTTGTCACCAATGAATATAGTATCCTCCCTACATTTCTTTCACTTTGATATTATTGGAATCAACAATAACTGGATGTTGTCGAGGTTGGAATTTAAAATATTAGTTGGAATTTAAAATATTCCAATCTATTTGGAGACCAAAGGCAAATTTAATCATTACCTTTGGAATTATTCATAGCTTTTACAATAAATTTCAGCTTTGAGTTTACTGTGAGAACATACCAAAGGAAAAAAAAAATCCCTCCCAAAATGGGTTTCTAACTTCAGTCTGTAAAGAAAGTCTCAATCTGTAATACTGGCCTTTGCAGGTGCCATTTATGCTGCCTACTGTAATACTGTCTGCCTTGTGAAGATCCATAAATGGTAACTGTGTTGAGTGTAGGATGCGCTCTCCCTAATCTGACTGATCTTAATGCCCACCGATGATGAAGCAAGCTACAGAAACCACCAGCTAAGGGACATCTTGCTTAGTTTTAATATATTTATGACAAGTGTGCTGTGTGTACTTAACAAGTAAAACTTTACACTGACCTTTAGTGTATTGTATTCAGCTTTTTCAAAGAATGGTGTGTGTACTGGGAGGAAAAGAGATTTTAGAGTTTCAGATTTTATTTGTGCAGCAAGTGCAAAGGAGAGGTGAAGTCCATTCCCCGTCCCCGCCCCCAAATCTGCCATAATTTACAAATGATGGAAACAATTCAAAAAAGAAAACTGCATGGAGATTATTAACATAGTTTGCCTCTCATGTGTTGTGAATAATTCTATTTAAAAGGAAAATGCATATTCAAAACTATTGAACTAAAAACTATAGGTTGTATACCCTTGTTTGCTATCAGAGAACTTAAAAAATTCTGCCTACAGAGGCAGTCATACTCTGGATTGGTATGCATTTTTACGATAGTTTGCTCAGAAAATTGAGCTGAACTCACTCAAGTTCAAGCAGTTGATCTTGAAAGCACATTCTCAGAACACCTTCAAAGCAGGTACAACTTTTCTGCCCATAATACTCAGAAATGGTTCCAGATGTGAGGATTGCCAACTTTGTGACTGTGATATATACAGTGCTTTTAATTCCAGAGGAAACTACCAATAAACCCCTCTTACGATCCCCATTGTCTAACTTTGTAGAACCAACTTTACTAGATGTCCAAATGGATTTGTAACTCTGAAACTGTGAAAGAACCTCCTCTTTCCTAAAACCCAGTACTCACTATGGATGTTAGGTCCAACAGAGTTTGGCTTTTTCAAAGTAATGTATGCTTATTCTTTCACTCAAGTATAAATGGCATTTCTAGATGTGTTTTAACTCACAGGAAAAGCATTGATTTGAACTTGAAGTTCTAGAAATCAGTCCATCACTTCCTTTTTTAGACTTCTCCAAGCCTGGTGCATTTTGTTGTTTATATGCTCTTCTGCCCAAACAATACTCTAGGGACCCTTTGGGGCTGATAAATAAGAGCCAGGCCTTTGTCTTGTAGTACTGATGATAACTTTAATATTCCTAAGAGTATATATAATTCTGAATGATTTAAATGAAAAGAAATTTTAATACATGAAATACAATACAACATGCTTTCCATTCAGAGAATGGAAACACTTCACCATGTGTTTATGTTTCCCATTAATCTGTACACTGATTTTTTTGCTACTTTTAAAGGTTGAAAATTCTAGTTCTATTTTTATGTTAATAAACTGTTTGAATGTGTACCCTAGTGTATGTGAACAATTATGACATATAAGTTATACCTAACTAGTGAACTTTAAGAGTTGATAGCTTTTGTCCATTCATGTGGGCAAAAGTTTGCTATTGCATTTATGTACATGGTTATAAATTATGTGCATTTATTATGTATTTATGTTAACTAACTTTTACTTGAATTGTTAAAATTCAAAAAATTAAAATAAACTTATAAAAATACTGTGGAAAAAAAAAAAAAGAATGTGGGCTGGGGAAAGAGCTTTGTGGCACAGCGCCTGTCTGATAAGTGCAAGGTCATGAGTTTGAACCCCAGTCCTGTCAAAAAAAAAAAAAAAAAAAGAGTGGCCCTATGGTATGATTTAATGTTATTTATTACACATACACAATATAGATAAGGGAAGATAGACATGTATTGAAATATTTGTGATGTTGCTACTTTGAAGACCTTTACCCCTAAAGGAGACTTTTCTTCTATAATAACAATTATCTTGTTCATAAAACTTAATAAACCTGAAGGAAAGAGGAGACTAAATATTGTAGCAATTTACTGTGAATGCAAGGTCCAGACAGCACATAAATACCTTATTTTATAATAAAAATTCTTTTTTTCTTTTGGAATTTTTTATTTTATTTATTTTTTTTCTTGTTTCAGAACCTTTATTTGTTTATTCACTCATTTTTTTGGCCGGCTCAGCCTGCCCTGAGGGCAGGGCTGGCATAGCATGTGGTGCCGGGGATCGAACCACGGTCCCTGAAGCCGCCCAAGCTTTTCCAAGCGGGCGCTTTAGACCACTGAGCCATCCCACCGGGGCCCTATAATAAAAATTCTTTTTAAAAATAAAGGTAGTGCCTGCAGGCAAGCTGGTATAGAATCTGAGACATATAAAAACCCCAGGTCTTCCTGCCCACTCATCTGCAATAAGGGAGCAGAGAGGGGAGAGGAGACATGTTTTCCCAGAGCCTGTTTTACATGGGTTCTGTGTCATAGATGCTGTTTCTTTTTGGCCCATGAACAGCCTTTAATTTGCCATTGGCTCTGACTTCTGGCAATCAGGTTTTATTCTATAGAATTCCTTTTTTATTTTTATTTTTGCAAAATATAATACCACCTTAACCTTTTACATGTATATAGTTCAGCACTTTTTAAAAACTTATGCATTTTGTACAGGGTCTCACTACACAGCTCAGACTTGTAGTGATTCCATTTTCAGCCTCCTCAGTGCTGGGATCACAGGTATGCACCACCACGACCAGACTCAGTGGCTGGCTCAGCACTCCCGGGGGCGGGGCCATCGCGGCATGTGGTAACCCGGATGGAACCCCAGTCCCTACACTTGCCTAAGCAGGCGCTTAGTCTGCTAAGCTATCTCGCCCATAGTTCAGTGTTATTAAGCACATTAATAATGGTGGTGATGCATCCATCACCACATTACTTGATAATCTTGTAAAACCAGAACTCTACAGCCATTAAATAATAATCATCCATTTTTCTTTCAGTCACGGCAGTCATTTTATTTTATATGATTTTGACTAAGTAAATTATAAAAGTGGAATCATGCTGTATTTATCTTTTGTGAGTAGCTTATTTTAGTTAGCTACAATGCCTTTAAGGTTTGCATCTCATATTGCAAAATTATTTTTCCTCAAAACTTAAAAGTCATTTCAAAGGCTGAACACTATTCAATTGCATTGACACAGCACAATTTTGCCGCTTCATTCATCTATAGATGGACACTTGGTTGTTTTCATATTTATCTGACTATAGATGCTACTGCATGAGAAGGCCTGGAAGGACAGTTTAAAAATGTATGCTTGCATTATTGGCTCAGGAGGTAATCTTGTGTGTCTTCAGGGAGTTTTATTTCTAAGCTCCTGGGCTGTGACTCCTTGTATTCCAGGACACTTCTCTGGAGAAGAGAGCAGAGAGGGTTATTAGCAGTCAACCCTCCCCACACTGGGAGATGTGCTGGAATTGGTGAGGCATGGCAGCGCCTATCAAATGCCCCACCATTGTGCATATTATGGTGAACAACCTTGCATTAATCTTTCGATGTGCCTATTATTTCCTAGGATAAGTTCCCAGAGTTATTTATTTATTTATTTATTTATTTAGTCTTTTTGAGGCAGGGTCTTGCTATGCAGTTGAGGCTGGCCTTGAGCTCACTTTTGTAGCCCAGGCTGGTCTTGAACTCGCACCAATCCTCCTGCCTCAGCCTCCCGAGTGCTGGATTACAGGCGTGAGCCACCACGCCCGGTTCCCAGAGTAATTTAAACAAGTAGTTAATGGCAACTAATGGGGTGGTTGACAGATAGATAAATAAAGAATGAGAATGACACCAGGCGGTTGAGGGATGAAGGACCATCAGGAATGGGACAGGGCCCTGTGGAGGGGAGGGCCATCTCACCTTGGTGACAGGACCAGCATGAGCCTGGTATTCATTGAATTCTTTCTGCAAGGGCAGAGGGTACTTCATGGCGCGAATGGTTCCTGCTGAGGTGCCCACAAACATCATGCGCCCAGAATGTGAGATGGTAATGGCGGTGTAGATGACATCAAATGCTGACATCTCTCGCAGGATCTGGAACACAGACAGCTCTGTCTAGCTGGGAGGGTGTGCTATATCCCCACTGTCCCTGAGGTCATTCGCTCCCTCTCCCTAACCACCTTTAGAGGTTTGCATCGTTTATTTTTCTTTTCCTCATGGCATTTGACATACTGCCTAGCACATAAGAGGCAACAACGAGGGTTATCAAGAGGAGGGAAATTCTTACCCTAGAGGAGATTTATTCTGGTGCCATAAAAGCTGCCGCAGCTACCTGGGAATCTGGAGGTGAGTCACCATGCACTATGGGGAAGTTGGCTTCAGTCAGTTTGCTGCCGTGGCAGCCAAATACTTCTCCAGGCATCAGTCCCAAGAGGGGCGGAGAAAAAGCCAAACCAGCTGTCACTGGGCTTCTGGAGGACACCAGCCCTGTTTGTATGAAGTGTCCTTGCGGAGCCCTCTTCTCTGCCCTATGTGGAATTAAATGAGATGATCTAACATTTCAGGGGTAGGCATGTCAAAAGAATAGAGTCGGCAAGCCTGGGATAGCAGCTCATGGCTGTGTCTCCCCCCAGCCCAGTGTAGGCCATGGCATGAGTGCATGAGGGACACTGCTGACTCCCATGCCTGGAGAGTAGAAGAGAAGTTATGGATGGCAAGTGCAATGGAAGTGGGAAGAGGCTGTACAATTTAACCTGTACAATTTGGAAGGCTCTAGGCAGGAAATCCAGGAAGCAACAATAACTTAGTTGACCCAACAGAAAGAGTAGCTAGGTGCTGAGCATGTCCCTCCTGTGGGACTCACTCTCTGCAGTAGGCACAGGAGGCTTCTGCAGATTTGTGCAGCAGCCAAAGGGGCAGGTGGGGGCCAACTCACCGAGGAATCTGCAATCTCCTTTAGGGTCTGGTCTGATCCAACAGCGAATATAATTTTGGCATCAGGGGAGAGGGTAACACAGTTGTAGCTACAGGACTTGAGCACACACTCTGTCTCTCTTTTTCCTGAGAACAGATTCCACTCATACACAGCACCATCTGTGCCACAAGAAATCAGTTTGCTGTCATCTGCACTCCACACAATTGAACGGATCTGCAGAGGATAAAGTCAGCCAGGTAAGAGGGGTGCGTGTGGGTGCATGTGCATGTGTGTGTGTGTGCGTGTATGCACACATGCATGCTCATATACACACCCCAATGTGTGAAAGGATGAGCTGCTCAGGTACTCTAGTAGGTGAAGTCAGAATGTTTTGTCTTGCTAGAGGGTTTTTATTCTATAATTACAAAACACAGTTTTTGAAAACATTCAAATTTTATTTTTTAAGAGGCTTCAAAAGCACTGAAGACATTTCTATTTCTTTTGTACATTATGAATGTAGGAATAGAATCATAATGGTTTTTTTTTTTTTTTGGTCTTTTTGAGACAGGGTCTCCCTATGCAGTTCAGGTTGGCCTTGAGCTCATTTTTGTAGCCCGCACTGGTCTCAAACTTGCACCAATCCTCCTGCCTCAGCCTCCCAAGTGCTGGGATTACAGGTGTCCACCACCACACCTGGCCCATAATAGCTTCTTAATGTTACTACCAAATATTGCAATGTCTTAAAAACTTTAAAACAATTATATAATTATTCACATGCAGTTGCAAAAACAGCACAGGGTGGACTTCCAGAGTGTTGTGGTAAGGATATCAGCTGATCTCCCCAGTAAAATAAAATAACTGGTGAAAATGATTAAAACAACTATTTAAAGTCTCTGGAAGTTGTCTTAAGATACATGGCGATGAAGAAAAATTCATTCAAGCAAACCTACCATGTTTTGCAAGGACAGTCTGCAGCGCTTGAGCTAGGCCTTGCTCCTTTACACGCTCCAGCTCCAGAAATAGCACCACTGTGTACTCTGGCCTTGGGCTATGGCTTCTCATGCTGGCCACTAATGTTTCTTATCCTTAGCCCCATGTCATAGGAGCTGCTGTCCAGGCAGGCATGGACAAGAAGACCTGGGATCCCTTCCACCCACAAGCCCTCATGTAAGCAGAAGTTCTGTATGGGCAACAGGTGAAGAGAAACGCTGCCTGACTGCTCCTGCCCAGTTTGCTGGAAGGTGGAGGTTCCTGGCCATGGGCAAAAGCTGAAATGGCCAATGACTTCCTTATCCTGCTGTCACCCCACAATTTCTACTCACAGAGTTGGAGAGTCACTCCTGGAAGGCAGTTCTTTGTCCCCAGCTGGGGTACAGTGGAGCAAGGGTTCTGCCCAGGGGAAATTCAGGCCCTGAGACAAAGAGCTCTACAGCTCTGCCTATGATGCCTGCATTTAGAACAGAACATGGAAAAGCTTGTGCTTATGAACATGCATAAAATCTTGGTGACTGAGAAAGGGGCTGGTAATCATCATATAAGTGAAATGCCAGGGCAACAGAATTTTAATTAAAAGCACAGGGAAAGAGCCAGGAAGAACTTTTGGGGATCATGGGTAATTATAGGGGCTAGGCTGTACTCTTCCCTCAGAACAGTTAGAGCAGGATACAGAAAACATGAAAGCATCTCCTAACTTACTCAGGTAGAAATCTCATTGGCACAGGGTGGACCAAGTAGTGCTGAACAATCAGCTCATTTGGCTCAGGGACACATGCTAGGAAGCCAGGTCTAGAAGTAAAGTCACTTATCTTTGGCAGCCTAGAAGACTGTATACCTGACCACAGCTGCACCTTTTCAGGTATTGAGTCGGCACAGCTACCAATCCCTGCTGAAAATAGTCGAAATCATAAATTCACTGAACTGTGACAGCAGCTTCCAAACCATACAGGGATCCAGTAGTAAAAGGTAAAAATCTAATTGGCTAAGGGGCTTACACACAAGTTGTGATTTATAGGCAGTTTATGAAACCCAGAGGCAAATTCTAGGTAGCCAGGCTAGAAGCTAAGAAAAAAGAAAAAAAAGGTCTGTATATTAGAAAAGTCATACTGCTGTATACTAGGGAGAAAGGTATCACAGGTTTGGTTCTAAGTTACTAAATGGGAACAAGCAACCAACAGATCAAGCAACCAACTAACCAATCAACCAAATACCACCACCAATAACAACTCCCTGAGAGGACATTTAGTATTGCTACAATACACTGCCTAAAAATTTTATCAATTAAAGACTTATGAAATATGCAACAAACAACCCCAACAGATAGCATGACCAAAAAGGAAAACAAAAGCAGAGAGGCAAAAGAAACTGCTTTGGGGGGTGCTCAGATGGTGGAGTTAGGAAAGACTTCAGGGCTGGCATGGCATGTGAGGCTGGGGATTGAACTCAGGTCTTTGTGCTTGCTAGGCTAGTACTTATGCCTCTGAGCTCTCTCCCCAACCAACAAAAAGGAAAGACTTGGTGGCTAATATAAATGTGTTTTGTAAACTAAAGGAAACCATGTTTAAACAAATAAAGGAAAGTACAATGACAATTCTTATCAAATTAAGGGTATCAATAGGAGATAGAAATTATTTACAAATCAAATGGAACTTCTAGAGTTGAAAAATACAATAACCAAAGTGAAATACATCAGAAGGGCTCAAAAGATTTGCGTTGATGAATATGGAGACAGATTAATGGAGATTATATAGTCTGAAGAACAAAGGGAAATGGACAGTTTTAGAGTAATGTGGGTAACTTTTAGGTCCACCAACACATATGTGATGGGAGTAACAGGAAGAGAGCAAAAGGAGATAGAAAAAAATATATAAATACATATCTAAGGCTGAAAACACTCCAATCTGTAAAACAACATTAACCCACACATCTGAGAAGTGTGGTAAACTCAAACTAGGACAAAGTGCAAAGAAATCTAAATCTGGACACACCACTGTGAAAACACTAAAAGCCAAAGATGGAGCCTTATAATTGCTAAGATAAAAATGAATTATCACACCCAAGTGAATGCCAATAAGAGTAACAAGCGACTTCTCACCAGAAAGGAAGAAGCCGGAAGGCAGGGGAGGCATGTTCAAAGTACTGCAAGTAAAAGAAAAAACTTCATACCTAGCAAACTACATTTCTGTAAAACCCCCCAAAGCGAAAAAAAAAAAAAAAAAAAAAAAAAAAAAAAAAAAAAAAAAAAAAAAAAAAAAAAAAAAAAAAAAAAAAAAAACCAAAACAAACAAACAAAAAAAACCCTACATTTTTATATTTTGGGGCCCAGTTTACAGAGGTTTCAGTCCATAACTGGCTGGCTCCAAACTCAAGATTCGGTCGCTTAAACACAAAGGACACATAAAGATATCCCAAATTGGAAAAAGAAAGAAAGAAAGAAAGAAAGAAAGAAAGAAAGAAAGAAAAAAGACAGACAGACAGACAGACAGACAGAGAACTGGTAAACTGCTAGTAGACTTGTGTTGCGATTTGTGTCTCAGTATTCCCCAAATCCCATGCAGTCATGGATGACAGACTTCTCAGAAGCGCCTGAATCTAGAGTTTGTGATTGATTTCATGGTTTCCATGCTGCGGTTAAGGGTGGGAGTGCTACCTTGGTCCTAGCGCGGGTGGCCTGCATGCAATACAAGGAAGGGAAAGAGGTTTGCTCTGCCCTCTCTGTTCCCTTGTTGCTTTGCTACCGTCTGCCTGCCATAAGCTGTCCTCTGTGATGCCCCTCCGCCATGCCACCCTGTCTTTGAGCCAGCCAGTTATGGACTGAAACCTCTACAAACTGGGACTCAAATAAACCTTTCCTCCCTTAACTTTGGGTGTCAGGTATTTTGTTTCAGCAACATGAAAAGTAACTAAGGCAATCTGCCTTTGAGAAACAGTAAAGGATGTTCTTTTGGTTCAAAGTAGGTGACCTAAGACAACAATGTGAATTTATACAAAACAAGTAATTTTGTAGGTAATAAAGGTATAGTAAATTGCATATTACATATTATTTTTTAAACTGACTTAAAAAGCAGCCGTAATAAGCAAGTTCATATTAAATGACCCTACAAAGTAACACTTGCTCTCATTTTTTTTCTGTTGGCTTACGTAAATGACATAATAAGGTCATGTGGACTAGTTAAAACAGTATATTACTGGGCTTACAACACAGAAAAGCTGTGTTATGTATAGCAAAGATAGCACAACAAAGTAGAGCTGAATGGACTCTGTGAGAGTAAATTTTCTGTATTTTATTGGAAATAAGTCAGATAATATTTGGGAGCTAAATTATTTATTTTTCCCCATTATCCTGTTAATACAGCTGACCACACTGACTAATTTTCAAGTGTTGAACCAGCATTTTATTCTTAGAATAGACCTATTTTGGTCAGGAAATATAATGCATATATATGCATAAGTATATATATATATATGTACATATATATGTATATATGGCTATACTCAATATACAAATACAGAGACAAAGGAGATAGCTCAGTAGAATAAGTGCTTGCCTGGCTAGCATGGGGTCCTGAGCTTATTTATTTTATTATATTTTATTTTTATTTTTTTCTTGTTTCAGAACTTTTGTTTGTTTATTTATTTTTATGGCCGGCTCAGCCTGCCCTGAGGGCAGAGCTGGCACAGCATGTGGCGCTGGGGATTGAACTGTGGTCCCTGCAGCTGCCTAAGCTTTCTTAAGCAGGCGCTTTAGACCACTGAGCCATCCCACCGGGCCTGGGATCCTGAGTTTAATTGCTGGTACCAGAAAAAAAAATACGGCATCAAAGACTTTTGACCTTATTTTCTTTCTTTCTTTCTTTTTTAACTGATGCACAATTTTATTACACAGAAAACTGATTTTGGGGACAAAGAATAATGTCAGAATAGCTTCACTACAAACTTACTAATAATTCCACAGAAGACTTTATATCAATTTCCAAAACATTTATAGCATAGATTCTATCCCCACTCTTTGTTTAGACACCATATTTCTGCTCATAATTGATCTTATTTTTATGAAGGATATTGATTTGTAAATTTTTTTAATATAGTCTTCATGCCAAGTTTTGGCATCACAGTAGTATTGGCTTCATTAAATGAGTTAGGATGTTTTATCTCTTCTATTTTCTGGAAGAGATTATCTAGAACTGGTTATCTATTTTCTATCTATCTCTTTTTTTTTGAATTTTTT
>PVJA010054144.1:0-11692 GCA_004027025.1 Myocastor coypus
TGCCTCCTGCCTCCTGCCTCCTGCCTCCTGCCTCCTGCCTCCTGCCTCCTGCCTCCTGCCTTCTGCCTTCTGCCTCCTGCTTCTGCTTCTGCTTCTGCTTCTGCTTCATCAGAGGCTGCACTCTCATTTTTAGTTTCTCCATTTTCCGCAGGTAAAGCTTCCTTGGTTTCTTGATTAGCCTGTTTTCCCTTGGCTCCCCTTTTCCCTTTTGCTTGCACTTTTCTGTCTGAAGATTTATCCTTCCCCGCTGCCGTTTTTGGCTTCGTTTCCACTTCAGCTGGAACAAGTTTAGCAGACAACCTCACCGATCTCCTCTTGGCTCCTCCTTTACCGCCCCTTCAGCCAAACTGACCTTCCTCTTGGGCATCTTGCCGGCACGTGGGGCAAGAAGCTGCGGCTGGAGGTGCAGGGGAGCCTCACGGAGCTACGCAACTCGACTGCTGCCGTTCCTCCCACCTCTAGAGCAGCTGGGACCTACCTGATCTTTATGTAGTTTAGACAACTATACATAAGCACTAAATTCTTTAAAGAAAGAGACTTTTTAAAATTTAACAATGGTGGTATTACATATTTTCATCATCAAATCTGTTTAGATTAATAGATATAGATATATAAGATTAGTCAAATATTTAAACAAAGTAACACTTTCAATAAACCTTAATTTTTTTTTACTCTTCCAAATGCATTTTGTATTTAAGTCACTGTTCTAAAAAAAATTTATAGGGGCTGTGGATGCAGAAAATCCAAGGTCCTCAGTTTGATTTCTGATACCCTCCAAATTTATTTATTTATGTGTTTTCTTTTGAGTTCATACACTAGGAAGACTATACCATATTTATATATTCTGGTTTATTTCACTTAAGAGTGTATGTTCAAGATACATCCACTTATATATGAAGTTTTCTAGTTCATCATTCTTTATAGCTGAGTAATATTCCATTGTATGAAAATACATCTTTCTGAGCCATTCTTCAGATGATACAGGTTTTGGTTGTTTCCAAGATTTGGCTATGACAAATTGTGCTGCTATGAACATAGGTGCACAGATGTCACAATGATATGATGTTTTCAGTTCTGGGAAAATTCCCAGTAGGGAGATAGCTGGATTGAATACGATTTTCAGTTCTAGTTTTTAAAGGAGTCTCCACACTACTTTTCATAATGGTTGCACCAGTCTGCATTCCCACCAGCAGTGGAGAAGGGTTCCTTTTCCCCCTCAGCCTCTCCAGCGTTTTTTGTTGGTTGATTTCTTTGTGGTAGCCATTTTTTCTGAGGTTAGATGGTATCTAAGTGTTGTTTTGATTTGTGTTTCTCGAATGACTAACGATGTGGAACATTTCTTCATGTATTTATAGGCTTGTTGAATTTCTTTCTCTGAGATGTGTGTGTTCATCTCAGATGCCCATTTCTGGATTGGGTCTTTGCATTTTGAGACCCTAATATTTTTTAGTTCTTTATAAATCCTAGCTAGAAAAACTTTGTATGAATACTTATTCGTTAAAATCTTTTTTAAATTAGTGGGTTGCCTTTTCACTCTGTTGGTAATTTCTTTTGACATGAGAAAACTTCTAAACCAGAGGACTTCCTAGTTGTTGATTCTTTCAAGCGTTAAAAATGCATTTTGAGGGGCTGGGGAGATAGCTCCGAGGCACAAGTGCCTGCTGGGCAAGTGCAAGGTCGTGAGTTCGAACCCTGGTCCCACAAAAAAAAAAAATGCATTTTGATTTTTGTCCATGAATTCTTTGCCTACCCCAATGTATTTAAGATTTCCTCACATTTTCTTCTCTAGGAGATTTAGTGTTTGTCTTTTAATATTTAAATCTTTAATACATTTTGACTGTAGTGCATGGTGAAAGACCTGGGTCAAGTTTTAGTTTTTGGCATGTAGAGAGCCAGTTTTTCCAGCACCATTTGTTAACGAGGCTAACTCTCTTCCAGGAAACATGTTAGGCTCCTTTGTCAAAAATAAGATGTTGGACTGTGTTTGTATTTGCATTTGCATCTTCTAAATTATTCCAGTGATCCTCAGGTCAACTTTTTTGCCAATACCATGTGGATTTTATCATGGTAGCTCTGTACTATAACATTAGGTCAGCAATTGTAATGCCTCCTGCCTTATCTTTTTGCCCAGGATTGTTTCTGCAATTCCAAGTCTTTTCTAGTTCCAAATAAATTTTAGGAATGACTTCTCCAGTTCTGTGAGGTATGTTGATGGTATTTTGATAGGGATGGCTTAAAATCTATATAACAATTTAGGAAGTATGGCCATCTTCACAATGCTGATTCTTCCTATCCAGGAGTAGGGAATATCTTTCCATTTTCTGAATTCCTCTAAGGTCTCTTTTTTTCAGAGTACTGTAATTTTCATTAATAGTTCTTTTACTTCTTTAGTTAGGTTAATTCCTAAGTATTTCATTTTTTTCAATGCCTTTGTAAAAGCTATTGTTTCTCTAATTTCTCTCTCAGTGTGTTTGTTATCTGTATAGAGGAATGCTATTGACTTTTATGCGTTGACTTTGTACCCTACTATGCTACTTCATTTATATATTAATTCTAGTAGCTTCTTGGTGGAGTTTTTTTGGGTCTTCCAAGTAGATTATCATGTCATCTGCAAATAATGGTAGCTTAACTTCTTGTTTACTTATTCTTATTCCTTTTATTTTTCTCTCTTATCTAATGGCTGTTGCTAATGATTCCAGAACCATATTTAGTACTAGTGGTGATAGAGGACATCCGTGCTTTGTACCTGATCTGAGAGTAAAAGAGTTCAGTTTTTCCCCATTTAGAATTATTTAGCTGTTGGGTTGTCATAGATGGCCTTTATCAGATTGAGGTAGAGGCACTCTATTCCAATTTCTCTAGGACTCTGAGCATGAGTGAGTGTTGGACTTTGTCAAAAGCCTTTTTCTGCATCAACTGAGACAATCACATGATTTTTGGCTTTGGCTCTGTTGATATAGTGTATCACATTTATCGAGTTGCATTTATTGAACCATCCTTGCATCCATGGGATGAATCTTACCTGGTCATGGTGTATACTTTTCTTGATGATTTGTTGTACTCTAGTGGTGAGGATTTTATTGAGGATTTTTGCATCTATGTTCATGAGAGAAACTGACCTGTAGTTCTCTCTTTTAATTGCATCTCTCTCTGGTTTTGATATCAGTGCAATACTTGCCTTGTGGAATGATTCTGGGAGGATTGCTTCCTTTTTTATTTCATTGAAGATTTTGAGGAGTATTGGGATTATGTGTTCTGTAAATATCTATAGAATTCAGTGGTGAATCCATCTACACATGGACTCTTTTTATTACATTTTCTATTTCATTGGATGTTATTGGGTTATTGACAGATCTTATATCTTCTTGACTCAGTTTTGTTACCTTTCTAGGCATCTGTCAATTTCTTCTGTGTCTTCACTTCATTTGATTCTTTAATTCTTTGTATTGCTTTCTTGTCTCCATTGAGTTAATTTCTGGGGGTTGGGTTTCATTTGCACTTCCTTTTCTAGTTGATATAGGTGCTGCATAAGAGTATTTATTTCTTCCCATTCTGTTTGCTTAATGTGTGAGTTTAGAGCTGTAAATTGCACTATAAGAACTGCTTTCATTGTGTCCCATAAATTCTGGTAGATTGTGTTTGAGTTTTCATTAAATTGTAGATATTGTTTAATTTTTTTTGTGTAATTTCATCTGTAATCCACTGGTTGCTGAGAAGGGTGTTGTTTAATTTCCATGTGTTTCTGGGGTTCTTGTAATTTCTTTTGTCATTTATTTCCAGTTTCACTGCACTGTGGTCAGATAATATACATGGTATAATTTATAATTTCTGTTTTCTTGCATATACTTAAGAATGACCTATGCACTAGTATGTGGTCAATTTTGGAAAATGTCTTATGTGCAGCTGAAAAGAACTGTATATTCAGAAGTGACTAAACTGTATGTTGTTTTCTATTATAATTTGAGTATGGTCACCAAGATTTTCCACATCTTCCTCTATTGAACATGTTTCACCCAATCCTACAAACTTACAGTTTGGTGGGTTTCCTCCTATGAGTAATTTATGTTACACAGTACCGTTGACTTTAGGAAGAGAGGTCATCCAGGTAGACCTGAACACAAATTGCTTAGTCCCTACCACTCTTTCTGTGGTGTCAACAAATTCATGAGCCTTTTAAAGCATTGGTTGGTGGCAGGTACCAAGAAACCAACAACTTTGTCCTTCAAGGACAAGGGATTGAATTCTGTCAACACATTCTTAGAAGCGAATTTTCCCACCAGAGCCTCAGCTTTGACATCATGAAATTCTTATTTGTTCCTTGTCATGCAAGTATGTCACTTCTCCCTCATACTTGAAAGAGAGTTTTGCAGGATATAGCAGTCTGGGCTGAAATTTGTTTCCGTGGAGGACTTGAAGCATTCTGCTCCATGCTCTTCTTGACTTAATGGATTTAGAAAAGAAATTTGCCATTATTCTGATCTATTTTCCTTTAAATGTTATCTGTTTCTTTTCCCTAGTGGCTTTTAGTATATAATTCTTCAGCTGGATTTCTGGGATCTTGACTATTATATGTCTGGGTGTGTTTTTAGTTGGGTTGATGTTATTTGGAGTTCTGTAGGCTTCAGTTACCTAAATGTGTGATTGTTTTCTCATATTTGGGATGTTTTCTGCCATTACTTCTGCCTGTATTCTTTTTACATCATTTGTACTGACTCCTTCTTTTTCATGGATTCCTATTATTTTCACATTGTTCATTTTTGCATCTTCTTGCATATGTTGAATTATTAGTAGTAGTATTAGTATTATTTCATCCTGGTTGTTTTTGTGAGCTCCTTTCTTACCTTTTCACTAGCCATGACTGTGTCTTCATATCTGAAATTCTTATCTTTACTTTCATTCACATGGTGTTGCCAGCTTGTAACTGAGATTTTACTTTGCTGTGTTATCTCTTTGAATCTGTTTCATGCAATCTATTTCTTTCCTACATTGCTCATTCCAGGATTCCACCTTTTTTTCTATTCTCCTCTAATTTTTTATCAGTGTCTTCTTTAGAGTTATTTATTAAGTCTTTGTAGTTATCCTTTCCTTTTCTACTTCAGAGGTTGTTTCTGTTCTCATTTCCTCTCTACCTTTCTGCAGTTATTCTTTTACTTCAGACACTATTACTTTTGAGATTTCTTTTTTTTTTTTTTTTTTTTTTTTTTTTTTTTTTTTTTTTTTTTTTTTTTTTTTTTTTTTTTTTTTTTTTTTTTTTTTTTTTTTTTTTTTTTTTTTTTTTTTTTTTTTTTTTTTTTTTTTTTTTTTTTTTTTTTTTTTTTTTTTTTTTTTTTTTTTTTTTTACTTCAAGGGTTATTTCTGATCTGATTCCCTCTATACTTTTCTGCAGCCCCTTTTTTACTTCAGACTCTAGAAATTCAAATATTATTATTATTATTATTATTATTATTATTTTTACTTCAGAGGTTATCTCCAATTCAAGTTCCTCTATATGTTTCTGAATTTGTTTGTTTACTTCAGATGCTACTGATTTATGGATTTCAGCTGCATGATTCCCATTTTCTTCTATGGTAGTGTCTCCTGTATTTGTTCCAGGTGGGCTCAGGACCTGAGATTGCATTTTGCTCCTTGTCTGTATCATTCTGTATAGCAGTGATCTTTGCTGTAGAACTTTAGCGAAGTTATTGCATCAGTTCCTATTGAAATGTGGGTCCAGATCTACAAAGTTTGATCTTGTCCATATGTGCCTGTCTGGGTCTGGCTGCTGTGCTCATCTTCTTCAGCTGCAGCTTTTGGATTAGAGTCTGCTGGGCTGCACTGGTAAGATGTTCAGCTCCTGCGTTAACTGGTAGGCTCTGACCCCAGCCTCTCTTGCAGGGAATTTTTTTTTGCAGGGCTCCACAGCAGATGCTAGAGCTGGCTTCTGGGAAAGATTGCAGTTCCAGTGGTGCAAGTGTACAGGCCTAGTGTTCTTGCCTACATGCCCACCAATCATGCTGTGGGTGGGGGCTGAGTTCTCGTGGCAGTGTTGGGGTCACAGATAAAAGAGATTCTATCTGCATGCCCACACGTTGGTCAGTTGGTCAGTCAGTTAGCCAGTCAGGGCTACTGGGGCAGCTGAGCTTCTGGCAGGCCTGTGGAGGTCTCACTCACGTGGTGGGCCTGGCTGCTGGGTTGGTTGGGCTGCCAGCAGGCCAGGTGAGGTCTCACTCACGTGGCGGGCCTGGCTACTGGGCTGGCTCTGTCGTGCTATTTCTATATTACTTATTATTCATCTGCTTTTAATTCTGACACCTTATTTCAAGTTCTTTTCACATCTTTACTTTTGGCTTTTGGGTTCCTTTGTGGTTTACTCTGAGTATTTTTGGAACTGTATATTTTGAAGTCATTATAGATACACAGGAAGTTGACAATAACTGTTCATTTTTGCATATACCAGCATTGGCTTTCCTTTTACTTTGGCCTTGTTTATATGATTGGTGTCTTCCAAATGCCAAATCAATTTTGCATAGCTGGAATAAATTCCACATTGTCACCTTGTGTAGCTATTTTTTTTTTTTTTTGCTTTTTATGACACATATTGCAGTACATGATGCTCACATTCCTTTGTGCAACTGATGCACACAGAGAGATGTGTGATGCCCTTTCTCCATCCTTTCCGAGGCTCCTATCGTCCCCCTCTCCAACTCTAAAGGTCTATCTCCCTAATTCCTATTATTTTATTTTGTGCTTTATTTATACTTTACTCTTTAATATATTAGAAACTATGGCAGCACTTACACTTGTGTGTCTACTTCAATATATTCGTGGCTTTGGCCTGTTAATGTGTTATTGAAGTAATTGTTCTCTCCTGTAATTCCTTTGGATCTTCAAGGTACTGATAATAGTGACCTGAAAGAGTGAGACAAGAGTGAGTCCTCCTTTATCGTTTTTATCCTTCCATACAAGATTGTGGAGAATGGCTATTGTGTCTTTCTTTACCTTTTTGGCAGAATTTACTAAGGAAATGATCTATATCTGGTGCTTTCACTTTTGAAAGATTACTATGCATCAATTTTTAATAGAAAGACCTATTCAAATTATTTTTTCCCATTGATGAAAATACCATGTGTTGGCTATTATAACTTCCAATACTTCTCTCGTTCTATTCCCCCCCCCTTTTTTTTCTACATTTCCATTTCATGTCTTTAAGCATATCTTGTAACCTTTTTTGAAAATAGGACTTGAACTGGGTAGTAGAAGTCATGTAAACAGGTCCTACTGTCTGGAATGGCTATATTCAAAATATTTCTGCTGTCCTTGAGTTCAGTTCCTTGTGGATGTCAGATCTCCCTAAATGCTCCCCCTTAAAGAGCTTCTGCGCCTCTCAGCTCTCAAGGTGTTATCCAGTCTTATTCCTGGAGCCCTGTCAGTGTGGAGGTGGGAGATTGAAAAAAGGAAGCATCCTGAGATCAAATGATAAAATTTCAGTCCTCTCATGAGCAATGAGTGAAGAGAAAAAACAAGCAGGGCTAAACACAGATATTCGATTTTATAATTACCAGATAGGTAGCTGTGGATAGCTGTATTTAGTAAGTTAAAGACTGACACACAAAAAGCAGAAGATGGATAAAAGCATGTAAGTCGTGTGCACAAAGAGATAAACCTAGAACAGCAATTAGACTGGGCCAGAGCAAGCCTTTCTGTCAATTACAGGCTAAGAATCACCTCCCTACCAATCAGACAGGGCTGAGAAAGGAATCTGTGAGTTTGAAAACAGACTGGTAAAAAGTTCCTGCAAAGTGAACTGAAAAGAGAAAAAAAAAATTTTTTTTAAGGGACGGATGCATTATTTACAAAGATGTAGGTGTTGAATGCAAAAAGAAAAAAAAATGAGAACAAAAGAAATATTTGAAGCCACAGTGGGCAATGACCTTCCAACTCAGTGATGAGCATGCCCTGCATAGCCCCGCGTTTCCTGGCTGCGGAGCACTCTCCTTTGCAAGCGCTGGAAGGCCCCACTCAGTTCTCTTGTGCACAGATGTGGAAATAGATATGCCTTGTGTGAGGACTGGGGCCCATGAGAACAAACGCCTTGATAATTGGGTTTCATTTTTTAAATTTTTAATTACTTTTAATAAGAAATATCAATACGATAGTTTCACAACACATTAGTAGTACATTCACAATTATTGACACATTGCATATTGTCCTCACAATAATAATACAGAGCACATGGTGTGGACATGGCACATTTTCTCATTGATATTGGCAAGGAAAGAAAAAAATATTCTTCTTTCTGAACTGAGAGGAAGCAGATGTATGCATAGTGCAATGTTCCATAATTGCAGTGGGTTACCAGTAAAACTGGCAATGTTGGAGTTGTTGATTTCAACCTCTTACAACTCATCATACTAATTTACTTCTGCTTTTTATGTCTCACAATTAAGCAAGTTAAAGCAAGACCTGTATAACAAAGCATTTATCTTTTGTATCTTTCAAGGTCAAATCACCTCAGGATTAACTTTGGGACCATATACAGTGCTTTGTAGAACTGTTGTCAGTGTCAGCTTTCTGGATGAGTCACGGCCATTGCTTGGCCAGTTTGCTCTCTGTGAAAGCCTGAGAGAATGTTTTTCTCTGGGTGACTCTCCTTAGACACACTATAGTTCATTTATCCCTTTCCTCTGAGGTCCCATAATCTCCTTCACCAGAAAATTTGGGACACCTCTGAGTTATAGGATATTACAGCACAGGTTCTCTTATGTCCTGAGTCCTTACTGACATTGAAGGGTCAGGGCCAAAATATTGGCTATCCTCATAGCCCTTCTTTTTCTCCAGTTTTTCATCTGTTAACTTACATTCTCAACCTTTCAGCAGAGAAGCTTCGTGATGCTATTACTCTATAACATAAGTAATTGAGCTTAGCATCACTGGCTTTCTGAATATCAAACATCTTTGACTTAGCTTGAAATTGACATTTTCTGACAAGCATTGATATTCTAATAATTCTCTATAGAATGTGATAAAAGCGGTTACATATATTTACGCAGACATTTAGAAATCCAAGGATGTACAAAATTGTAGCCTGTCAAAGCTATGGCAATTTGCCCAGTCTCTTACTCTCAATTAATACCCTTTTTTGTTGTTGTTTACCAACCAGCTACTTGATCAATTGGGTTTCTTATAAGTGTTGAACATGGCTTTTGGATTTCTAATCTAACTAAAGAAGTAAAAGATCTACTCAATGAAAACTATAGTACTCTAAAAAAAGAGATCCTAGAGGATTTCAGAAAATGGAAAAATATTCCCTCCTCATGGATAAAAAGAACCAACACTGTGAAGATGGCCATACTACCTAAATTGTTGTATAGATTTAAAGAAATCCCTATCAAAATACCATCAACATACCTCACAGAACTAGAGAAGTCATTCCTAAAATTTATTTGGAACCAGGAAAAACCTAGAATTGAAGAGACAATCCTGGGTAACGAAGACAAAGCAGGCGAAATTACAATTCCTGACTTAAAATTATACTCTAACTTTTCTATTTTCATAAGGAATTGGAGGAGAAACCCCAAATACTGAATTTTCAGGACTGACGTCATCACCCCTGAATCTCTCTGATTGCTTCTAATTTTCCTTGGAAATGCACTTTGAGGCTCATAGCTGTTACTGGGTAGGCTGTGGATTTTAATCCTCTTCCATGGGTAGAGTTTGAACCTGTATTTAAAAATCAAAACTGAGCCTGATCAATACGTCAAATCCAACTAAAAATGTATGGGAAATGATGCAAAAGTAATTAGCAAAATTCATCCAGTGTGTAATTCTGTAAGATAATTCTATGTCCTTGTCCTTTTGAAGGCTGCCAAGCTGCCCAGGGCTATAGTATATTATGAAAGCTTCCCCTAAAATATGCATGAGAGGGCAAGACATAAGAAAGACTCTAGCTTGAAGCAGTCTTAAAGAATACATTAATGGTCACATTAATATGCACAGCCATAGGTACAGCTTGCTGCTGCTGATTGAAACACAGACTTTGGAAAGATGTTATGATGCTTATGAGATACTAAGGAACTTGAGTGCCAATGACAGACAGCCTTGTGGGGTGAAGCCACTTTGCTAATCTCCATGGGTATGACTGTGGCATCACATCCATGCTGTACCAGGGAGGTATTTGTGAGATTCGTGATGAATTAGTTGCTGGTGAATTACATGATCATAGAAATTTCTGCAAAGTAATAAAACTAGGGAAGGAAAAAATAAAGAACATAAAATTGGTCAAGAATTGTAATCAGGAAAGATGTACATGCAGATTTATAGCATAGATTTTATTTTATATATTTTTCCACCTTAAAAATGTTAAAATAACTGAAAGAAATATCATTAAACGCTAACATTTTTATGAGCATAGCAGAGACCCACCATTCTGTGCATTTCTTGAATGAGTATAATATTTATCAATTTAAAAATAGTAAACAAGACCAGGTGTGGTGGTGCCTCCAATAATCCTAGCACTGGGGAGGCTAAAGCAGGAGGGTCATCATGTGTTTGAGGCCACCCTGAGCCCCCATAGCAAGTGTGAGGACAGCTGGAATTATGTAGTGAAATGCTGTCTCAAAAAATATGAAAATAAAGTGTGAATATAATAAACGTAGTTAAAGTGCAAAGTTACATTTCTCTATCCCACATACATTGATTTCCAGTTAAATTTGTGGAGAACAGCCTTGCTGTCCTCAGGTGAAATCACTGAGGGAGACTCAAAACAGAATCAAGAGGGTGTTTCCCTTCAAGTTATCAGTCATGGTGAGGGGAAGGAAAAGGCAGTGACATTCTCTCGGTCTTTTAAAAGACATTTTCCAGTGCCTATCCAAATGGGCATCAGGTGATACTTCTTTGTAAGTACTTATCCCTCAGAGCGGAACATCTTGGAAGGAGGTGTGGAGCCCTGGTTCTGAGGAAGCTGACTAAGGCTCTTGTGAGAGCTCACACAGCTATTGTGAGAAGGAATGTTGCGTCTTCGCCTGGCAGAAGGCAGAGGGCTGGGAGGGGCAGATTTCCCCACCTCCTGTAGGCATGTGGTCTAAATTACCTCCTAAAGGCACACATGACACACCTGAAAATTTGAGGGGCATTTTGAAACTGTATCACTGACAAATACTGCTGAGAAGGAAAGTAGCCCTGAGCACATTTTACAGGCTATCATCAAACTGAGATCCCACTGAGCATCCACAGACATTACTCCACGCATGCCCCAGCGCTGGCTAGGGCCACCTCAGACCACATTATGCGCAAGTGTGCCCTGGGCCTGTTAGTTTCTCATTAGTTGGCCCAGTCTCACCAATAACAGTTGATGGAGCCAGGGCTCAGGCTCAGCTTTACTCTTTGAGGTCTGCTGACATTTCTCTTCCATCAATTTGTAGAACAATGTAAAAGATACGAGCAAACCAGCAAATGCACCATGAGTATCACCAATAATGTTGGCTTTGCCATGGCCCAGCAGTTACCTGAACATCCAGTGTGGAGAGCCGTGTACTGCCGTACCCTAAAGATGGCGCCGGCTTCCGCCTTCCACCCCCGAGGGGTGAGTGCTCTCCGCCCGTTGTTTATTACCATATATGGTCAAGGCTGAAACCCTTGGCTTGCTTCCGCGTATGTGGACCTACCGTTGAGTGCCACGTAGCTAACCGGGATTGGATGCTCGGGAGTATTTAGT
>PVJA010054145.1:0-11665 GCA_004027025.1 Myocastor coypus
CATTGGCACAACATAACCACAACCCTCTGTTGGCTATTAGGTTAGTGCTTCTCATAAATGCCACAAAATTCTTAGTTACTACTTGAGCACAGCCACTTGTATGCTTGACAGGTGGAGGACTGAATCCTTCTTGACTCAAGGTGTCTTCCTCCTTTAGATTTCTTGATTTCATTTGATATTATCATCTTTTAATCAGTAACTCATGCTTACAATTGTAATACTTTCTGACTAACAACTCGCCCCTTACTTAACATCCTCTACTGATACTACTTACTCATTGTTTGCAAAATTTATCTCTACCTATCTTCATTTCTTTGACTTCCACCCTTAGTTCCAGACCACAACTTAGCCACCCAACTCTTTTTTCTCTCTTCTTCCTCCTCCCCTTTAGCCTTCTCCCTGACCTTCTGTTCCTTCTTCCTACTTCATCTTTTTCAGTGTTGCTGGGGTCTGAACACTGGGCCTTTGTGTGGAGCTGTGTTCCCAGCTGATAATCTCCTCTTTGGTCAGTAGATTGGATATTTAAAGATAGAGAAGTGAAGCAGAGTGAAGAGAGAGAATGGAACACATGCCAGCAAGTAGAAAAGATCACCAAGAGAGACCATTCCCCCAGAGGTCAATCAACCTGGGAAAGACAGACCTAGGACTTAGATTTTCCGTTGACTAGTGATTTTCAAAGTGTAATTTGCAGCTCCTAAAGAATCCTGAAGACTCTTTCAAGGTCAAGATCTTTTCAAGATATCTGTAAGGTCAAAATTGTTTTTGCAATAATACTAAGACTTTGATTATCACTTTCACTTTTGTTCACAATAAAAGGTAATATTGAGGAAAACTGCTGTTACTTTAAAAGAAATCAGGCTAATGGTATTAAACTGTGTTAATTACTAATAATTATTATGTTAGCACAGAATGTACGTATGTAAAAAGAGACAAACAAAACAGATAGAGAGCAAGAGACAGAGAGAGGGGAGAGAGACAGAGAGAGAGAGAGATGACTGAAGTAAGCTTTTAGTATATAGAACACCATTTATACTTAAAAGAATAACAGTCAGACAAGGTATAGTTAGTCACTTGGGTGTTTTGCAGATATCTTCACGAAAAGAATGAGTGAAATGAGGCTGCCCCTCAAGAAAAATAACTTACAGTGCTTGTTGTGAATGGTAAAGTTAGAGCGTTGAGCAAAATATAGAAGTTTTGAAAGCATACAACGTACCTTGTTAATGAGTATTCTTAATTTTAAAAACTATTCTTAATCAATAGTGATATTAATATGATCTCTTGGTACTTCAAAATAAAATATGCTAGCATTTGGGAGGTATCAATGAACAACTATTTTTCAAATGATCAAATGCTTGGTATCATAAAATAACCCATAGATAAAATTATTGAATGTTAAAAAGAAAAATAAATAAATAAATAAATAAATAATTATTAAATGTTAAGGTAAGGTCTCAGCTATTCTCTCTTGTGACCCAACCCGTGGGTCAGCACACGGGTTCTCACCTGGGGAAGGAGTGGGGATTAAGACAAAGACAGGGCAAGAGACATGAGAAATGCAGACAAGACAGGATTCTGATCAAGTCTCGTTTATTCAAAAAGGCTCTTTGGTATATATATACAGGGTGCTGGAATGAGGTAATTTCCTCCTGGGGCATCAGTATGTATCCCAGGCAATGGTGGCGACCTGGAAACACATCAGCAGGTATCCAAGGCAACAGGGGAGGATTTAGAACTTGTGATTTATGGGAAAATAGCAGGGGGTAGGAAAATAGAAACCTAACTAGAGGCTATCGCGAGATGAGGCTGTCGCAAGATGATGATGTGATTACAAAATGGACGCCAGCAGTTTGGGCTCTCACACTCTTGTTGCTAGGAAACTTATCCAACACCAAAAATGAAGGAAGGAAAGGTTTATTTAGCTCACAGTTACTGGAGGTTTCAGTCCATACTTGGCTGGCTCCAAGGCAGTGTGCAACAAGGCAGAGAGCAGCAGTTCATAGCAGTGTCAAAGAGCAGCAGGAGCCAAAGGGTGAGTAACAGCAACAATGGCAACAGAGAGGAAATCTGTCCCCCTCTCTCTTATGTTACATTCACGCTATCCATCCCAGGCTGGGTGTAGCATCACATCCACAATCCTAGTAGTACTCAGTCCCATAATTCCAGTCTTGGATCATCCATAATCCCATTGGATCATGAGTTAATCTCTAACTCAAGAAGTCTCTGCCCTATGACTGCATGAGGTTTTGTGGAAACAACTAGACACATATCATTACATTCTTCCCTGGACCCTCAAAGTCTCATACACATCCCTTTGTCCAAAAAACATTTTAGTCCACCTCTAAGAAGTGCCAAAATCCCAACAACTTCAGCATTGCTGAAAAGTCCAAGTCCCAAGTCTTCTCCAAGGTCTAAGGCAAACTCTTAGCTATGAGCCCCTGTACAAAAGAAAAGCTAAACATTTCCAACATTCAAAGGCATGAGATAAACATTACCCCTCCAAAAGGTATGCACAACAGGATACCAAGGAAAATCCAAAATCCAACAGGGCAAACATTAAATCCTATAGGTCCTTGTGGAATGTGCAAATCAATCTGTGGCAAATGGTGAGCTCCATGTGGCTCTGTCCTTACAGCACTCTTGTCAGTAGCTCCTATGGCTTCTCTGTTAGGCTGGCTTTGCTCCCTTCTCGCAGTTTTCCGTAGATGGTCCATTTTTCTGGCTTTTCCAAACTTCTGGGTTTTCCATGGAGTAGGCTTCTCACTCATAGCTTTACACATTGCCCTCCTTGGGCACATGGCCTGGCCTCCCAGGCCTTTTGAAATCTAGGTGGAAGCCATCTTAACCTCACAACTCCTGCATTGTGAGTGTGCCTAAAACCAATGCCATGCGAATGATGCCAAGGTCTGCTGCCAGCTGGAGCAGTAGCCAGGTTTCCTTCTCTCTTTTCTGTAGGGGTTGAGTGCCTGGGTTGATAAACGCTCTGACTCTGATTCTGAGGAACAAATTCTCTATGCCAGTACCATTTTGCAACTTGGTGTGGCTGCTGCTGCCATTCTGGAACATGGGGCTCAGGGGCTTTCTCTTCAAGGCAAACTTTCTCTCCCTTGCAACTCTGAGACTACAAAGCATAGAGACCTGCTGCCTCTTGTGAAGCCTTCAGGCCATTCTTTTGATTCTCTGTTTTCTTCACAGCAACAGAGATTTTCTTAGTTTTATCTCTGCAGTCCATAGCTTTATTGGAGCCTCCTTTCTGGCCAAACTTAAAATATTTTAAATCATCCTGCCTGGCTCTTTGCTCTTGATTTTCAACATAAATCTGGCTATAAGCTCCCAATAACAGACATGCCACCTCCTCAATATTTGGCTGCTTTGGAATATCTTTTGAAAAATCAATCAGTCTTCCATGCCTAAACTCAATCTCAAGGGGCTGGCAAGATGGCTCAGCAGTCTAAAGCTCCTGCTTAGGAAAGTTTAGGCAATCATAGGGACTGCAGTTTGATCCCCAACACCCAATGCTGTGCCACCACACCCCCCAAGGGCAGGCTGAGCCCAATATAAAACAAAACAAAACAAAACAAAACACCCAGCCTCAGGGAAAAATCTCTCAATATGAGCAAAATTCAGATAGTGTTTTGGCCAAGCCATAGCACAAATCATCAGGAGTCCAACAACCAATAGTCCTTCTTCCCAGCAGAAACCTCCGAGCCTGCTCTTTATATTCAGGCTTTCTGTCAGCCCTTTGGTCTTCTGCTTTCTGACCAGAATCTTCCAAACAGAACAGCTGAAGCTGTTCCAGCTTTCTGCAAGTAGATGACATCTCCAACCCTTTCCTATCTCTTCTCATAAGCCATTCCCAAAGTAATTGACATAGCCAGGATTAGTCACAACAACGACCCCACTTCTCATACCAAATTTTGTCTCAGTTACTCTTCTCTCCTTGCTCGGACAAATACATAACACCAAAATGAAGGAAGGAATGGCTTATTTAGCTCACAGTTATTGGAGGTTTCAATCCATACTCAGCTGGTTCCAAGGCAAAATGGAATAGGGCAGAGAGCAGCAGTTCATGGCAGCAGCAAAGAGCAACAGGAGCCAAAGGGTGAGTAACAGCAACAATGGCAACAGAGAGGAAGTCTGCCTCTCTCTCTCTTATGTTACATTCAAGCTATCTGCCCCAGGCTGAGTATATCACTCACATCCATAATCCCAGTAGTATTCAGTTCCATAATCCCAGCCTTGAATCATCCATAATCCCACTGGATCATGAGTTAATCTCTAACTCTAGTAGTCCCCGCTTCATGAATGCATGAGATTTTGGGAGGACACAAATCATAACAGGTAACAATATACAAAATGTACAACATAGTTTTAGATTATGTTGCTACTAATTTTTAGAATACTGTTACTAGTACAATTCTAGTGGTATAATATAAAAAAGTGTTCATACTTTTAAAAAATTGAAAATGTTCCTTTTTTTCTTATTACATGTGTGTAAAAACCTGGCATGTCATCATTCATTACAATGGAAACAATATGTGACAAGATATTGAATACAGAAGTATGAGTCAAGATTTTTTATTAAGGTAGACAATTTTGTTTTTGCAAAAATATAAAACAGTATCAATTGTCTCAGTAAAATATTTATTTATTTATTTATTTGTTTGTTTGTTTGTTTATTTATTTGTTTGTTTGTTTGTATTTTAGTGCAGGGTCTACAGTGTTCAGGGTCTCACTGCTAGATCAGACTCATAGCCTGTTTACAGCTTCCCAAGAGGTGGGATTACAGGTGCATACCACCATGCCCAGTCTCAATTGCCATCTCAGCACACTCCAGGGGCTGGGCCAGTGTGGCAGGCCTAGGGATTGAACCCCTGGCCCCTGTGCCTGACTGTCGGTGCTTTAATCTGCTGAGCTATTTGGCCAGCCCTCAGTAAAATACTCTAGAAAAAAATTTTACCAATATATTTGAAATAGTTGCCTGTGGTGGCATATGCCTATAATCCCAGCACTTGGGAGGCTGAGGCAGGAGGATCAGTGTGAGTTTGAGACCAGCCTGGGCTACAAAAGAGAGCTCAAGGCCAGCCTGAACTGCATAGTGAGACCCTGTCTGAAAAAAAAAAAACCAACAAAAAATATATTTGAAATGAAATTTCATTTATGTATTTGTTATGTTAAAATATAATAGCTTTATTATCATTTAAAAATTAAATTTTAAAAAAATGTCTAAGCTGTACTTTTTAATATGCTACATATTAACAAATATAATTTACATGAACAAAACCTACTTGAAATACCCAAAAAAATTCATGAGCATAAGTGGGGCGTAAAACCAACAATTTAAGAACTACTCTTCTGGAAAACTGTATCCTACGGGGACCCTGGGAAACAGAACGGGTAGTTCTCCTGCGTCAATGGCTATTTTTATTTATTTATTTTTGGATTCAAACTTCAGCTTGTTAGTTCTGACCCTTCTATCTCAAAGTAGACTCCAGAAGACAGACTCTCAAATGTACTTCAGGGTCTTCTAGATGCTGGACCTAAGAATGGCTGTGTTAGGTGTGATCTGAATCATACATCTTCTTATTCATGAAAATATAAGTATCTTCCTTATAGCTAGGCAATCAGAGTTGTTAAATAAAATCTCATAATAGGGCCAGGAAGATAGCTCAGTAGAATAAGCGCTTGCTTGGCAAGCACAAGGTACTAAGTTCAATCCCTGGTACCACACACACACACACACACACACACACAGACAAACTCACCATATATATGATTTACTTGTATAAGAACTAAGAGTATGGATACAAGGGCCAGGGTGTTGGGTTTTTTTTATTTAAAAGAGAAATGTACTGGTCAGCTTTCCATTAATGAAACAAAATACCTGACAGCTGAAGTTTAAGGTGGAATGTTTATTTTGATTCAGTTTCATAGTGTCCCATAGGCTGGCTCCTGGAGGGACACAGTATGGTGGAGGGGGCATCACAGTGGAAACTTATACAAGTCATGGCATCCAAGAAGCAGAGAGCAGATGTGCACCACAGAGGATGGGGCTGGGCCAGATGTAATCCCTCATGTCACACCCATGGCCACTTCTGCCCACTCCTGCTGAGGACAGTGCCTTATAGTCCAATTCCCTTGCAGAGGGTTTAATCCAGTTAAGTTGGCAATCAAGATCAACTGACACAGGGAGAGACTGGAGAAATAAGGTGTAGGAAATGGAGAGGAGCTATTATTCCATATGTTTGGTGGTGGGGAGAAGGCCTAGGGAGATTGTGTCCTGTTTAGAAAGTTCTAGAGATGAGACCTGAAGTAAATAGCACAAATTTAGTCTATTGTCCAATAGAATTTCCCTAGTATAAGTTGAATTAGATTCTGGGGCCTGCTCCAGTTTGATAAGTGAGCATTTATATGTTAGCTCAAATGATTTATATTTCCCCAGATTAACTGTGCCTGATGAAACTATATGTTATGGTGTATGTCTAGTTGTGCCCCCAAAGCCTCATGCAATCACTGGGCGGGGACTTCTAGAGTTTGAGACTTGATCCATGATCCACTGGGATTATGTGTTTTAGTACTGATGAGATTATAGGTCTGAGTACTGCTGGGAATTATAGGTGTGGCTTGAGGTGGATAGGCTAAGGCAGAGAGCCTGATGTTATTTAAAGAGAGATAGAGACACACTCATGTTGTTGCTCTGCTGCCATGTTTGGTTGGCTGCCTCTGTCACCATTTTGTTGCTGTTCCACCACCATGAACTGGATGCTCTCTGCTCTGTTCCACTTAGCCTTGGGCCAGTCGAATATGGACTGAAACCTCCAGTAACTGTGAGCTAAATAAACCTTTCTTTCCTTCATTTTGAGTGTCAGGTATTTGTCCCAGCAACAAGTAAAAAGTAATTAAGACAGTTTAGAAGAGAGATAAAGGACAAATCCTAAGGGAAACTGAAAACACTTTATGTCAGAAGAAGGGCTTGACATAGAGCACAGGGTCATGTTATTATTTAGGGAACTTAGAAGTACAAATAACTGAGGGCTCCATGGCTTTGTTGGATATCAGTCAGAGGCTGCCTTCAGCTTCTAGAGGCTGAGTTCCTTGATGTGCTATTATCTTCACCAGTGGTTCACAATATTGCTTCTTCATATTCACAGCCTTGATTCTTCAAGACACTGAAAAGTAAGAGAATGTGTGTCTGCCAATAAGATGAAGTGTGACATGACATGACATGACATAGAAAAGGAGGAGAGATCTAGCTTGGTTCATAGTTTGTAAAGGTAGGACATAGATAGCTGTCTAAAAGCAGGACAGCATGGCAGTGGGGCATGACCAAGGAGAACCAGCTCCCTGCAATAGGAAGCAGGGAGAGGGGCCAAGGAAGAAGGGGGGAGGCCCACCAAGGCCACACCCACAGTGACCTAGTCACTTACTTCTTTGGACCAGGCTTCCCTCCTAGCACCACATTTAGTTATAAATTCACCTGTGGGTTAATGCACTGATGAGGCTCGTGCCTCCAGGATCCCTGCACCAGGCTCTACCTATGAGCACAGGACACTTTCGGGAAGACCTCTAGATATAGCCATAGTATTGGCTGGAATTTTGTCCAAAAATCAATTAACTGTGCATAAATTATTGTCTCAGATTTCAGTTTCTGGAAGGAAGCCAGATTAAAATGAGAGTGAATTAATGTGTGTAAGTGGCACATTACAAAATAGGAGGGATAGTAGCAGTAGATTATTCTCCCTGTGGAAGGATTACCCACTTTCCCATATATTGTTCTGGAATAATGGTCAAATTTTATGGAAGAAAACATGCTAACTGTGGTTTACTTGTATGTATACCAGTAGTTGTCAGTTCATAGCATTGTAAATCTCTCTTCCATAAAGTTAGAATTTGTTACAGATACTGTACTGGACTAAGACAGCAACAGTGGTGCCAATAGTTTCTTTTATAGGGAGATAACTCTATCAAGTATGAACTTAACAGTTTGACAGTTCAAAAAAGAGTAATAGCAATAATAAATTCAAGCGAGAAAACTACTAACGCACACTTATCACAGCACGCATCTGTTTCTCCAGCTATCTCTATTGCTTTGGTGCTTGACTTCCCAAGGTGCAACCATGATTCACTCTACTCTGGACCAGCGACTGAGATCTGCTTTCCTCTGGCCACGTTATCTGCCAAATTGCAACAGTGAAGAGATGGCTATCGTGTCATATTTGGGGCATGGGATTAGAAAGAAAAGAATATCATGACATTTGGAGGAAGTGCTGTGAGCAAGGAAAAGCCATGTGCCACTAAAAGTCATGTCAGATCCAGCTGTACATTAACACCTGAGCTATAGTAACCTTTGTATAGCACTTTTAAAATGATTAACACCAGTGGTATGGTCAGAGTTGTCATTTCCTTTTCCTTGAATTGGGATGATGCTCTCTGAAAGGTCTAAAGATAGGTGACAAAGATAGTTTCATAGTTTTAGTGTGTCCAGTTCCAGTCTTGAGCTAAGTGTTTGCATGCTATTTCACAACATCTTAATGAGGACAGATGCTATTATTATCTGTCTCCTAAGTATGGGGAAACTAACACCAGTTAGGGTGTTGAGTAACTTGCCCAAGGTCACACAGCTAGTAAATGACAGAGTTCAGACCTGGGCTCACAGCAGCTGACTCAAAAGCTGGAGGCTTTAGCCATCACCTTACACTGCTGCCTCAGGTTTCAAGAGAGAGAAACTAGATTTTTAAAAGATACCTCATTTTTGTCCTTAAGCTAGTGAACATGAATTTATTTTCTTCTCTGGAAAATGTAAATATATCTATAATACCAGCAGATTAGCCATTACTTGAACACAGAAGAGGATTTGGGGAATAATAAATACATTTGTTGAAAAAAAATTTGTATTTTGGTTGTATGCACAGTTTCACAGTTGCATGTATATATAAAAAGCTGTCACATATACTTTAATATGTGTAGCTTCTTTTGTCAATTATCTCTGTTTTCTAGACAAAGAAGTAGGTATTAAGATAAAGCTGAAGTATCTTGTCCAAGATTAGCCAGACAGGAATAAAAATAAGGGAACAAATATTCTCAAACAAGTTCTTCCTCAAAATTCTTCCTTTCTTCCTATCTGACTTTAAAAAAAGAGACACATAAAATATGACGTGTGTATTATAAAAAGAAAAGTATTGTGTTTAAGGAGAAGTTTGGATGGAGCATGGAGATCATTAAGAACTCATTTAATTAAAAAGTAGAATATATCTGTTCAGAACTTCACAATTATCATGTGAAATCTACTGGAAATTCTTGACTTTCTACTTTTCAAAAAAGCTCCATTTAAAAAAAAATGCATCTTTGGGGCCAGGGAGATAGCTCCATGGCACAAGTGCCTGCCTGACAAGTGCAAGGTTGTGAGTTTGAACCCCAGTCCCACCAAAAAATAAAAATTTTTTAAAAAGCATCTTCTTGACGCTGTATTGTGCCTCAACATTTTCTTTTCTTTCTTTTTTTTTTTTTTTAGATTTTTTTTTCAACATTTTCACAATGATTTTCTGCTGCTGGGTAAGGAATGCACGCTTGATTCTGTCATGAGCACACTCAGAAGATGGGCACTCATCATGGGCTCTGCTGCCCTGCTGCTGCTGTTCTAGAGGATTGTGTAAGAATTCACTCTCCTAGCACAAACCTCTCCGAGTCTGCTTGGGCACACACCACATGCAGATTCTGGGCTTTTCCCAGACTTCTTGATACAGAGATAAACAATTCTATTATTCAGGGTCTGGGATACCTGCAGTAAGTCACACTGGCCCATTCTGAGTGACTATGTTTTTTTTTTTTTTTAATAGAATTCTATAGGGCCAGTGAAATGGCTCAGCGGCCTAAAGTACCTGCTTAGGCAAGCCTAGGCAACTTCAGGGATGGTCGTCCCATCCCGGACACCACATGCTGCACCAGCCCCACCCTGAGGGCAGGCTGAGCCTGCCATTAAACAAACAGAAAAAAGAATTCCATAATTGTGTGACCACCAGGGGACAACTAACTATTTAAAAAAAAACTGTCATGGGGGCTGGGGAGATAGCTCAGCAGGATAAGCGCTTGCCTGGCAAGTGCAGGGGCCTGAGTTCAATCCCTGGTTCTAGAAAACAAACGAGCAAACAAATCACCCCAAAACTGTCTTGTAGAGGAAAACAAGTTAAAATTGTGATTTCTCTGTTATCATTGCATTGCATAAGAGAGCCAAATTCTTTTTTTTTTTTTTTTTTGTCTTTTTGAGACAGGGTCTCGTTATGCTGTTGAGGCTGGCCTTGAGCTCACTTTTGTAGCCCAGGCTGGTGTGGAACTCGCACCAATCCTCCTGCCTCAGCCTCCCAAGTGCTGGGATTACAGGTGTGTGCCACCATGCCCAGCAAGAGAGCCAAATTCTTTCAACAGTGATAGCCACCTAGACATATACTTTCACAAAACTGAATTTGTGAAATTAATTGAAACACTTCCTAAGCAGACCATTTAAAAACCACATCTAGTGACTTTTAAGGAGCAATCAAAAGTACAGTGAATATTTGTTTTTGAGATGAGGTCTTGGTATATAGTATAAACTGGTCTTGAATTCACTATGTAACCTCACCGAGACTTTAACTGAGGGTGATCCTCCTGCCTTAGCCTCCCAAGTGCTGAGACTATAGACATGCATCACCAAGCCCAGTTACTTTTTCAATTTAACATGATAAAAAACATATTGACAAGAACAATTGGAAAATGTGTTCAAAGTGTGCCAGAGAACAGCAGGGCATGGTGGCTCATGTCTGTAATCCCAGCAGTTGGGAGGCTGAGGCAGGAGGATCAGCATGAGTTCAAAACCAGCCTGAACTACAAAAGTGAGCTGAAGGCCAGCCTGAACTACATAGTGAGACCCTGTCTCAAAACGACAAAAAAAAAAAAAAAAGTGAAGCAGAGTACTTTAAGGGGATTAATGAAAAAGAAAATGAAAAAGAAAATGAAAATGTATCTTTTAGTAATAGATATTTTCATTTAAACATTCACCATATTGTTCATCACAATTTGTTGTTCATATGTTTATGGAAATTTCTGTCAAATAAAAATATGAAGCACTTTCATCTACCTTATTTGATGGATCTGGCACCCGGTGACTTCTGAGTCTTCTGCAAAGTCAAAATGACCATGAAAGATAAATTATCATCATCGTCACCATCCTGTTCTTCCTCCTCACCCTCATTGTTATTTTTGTATCTTTGAGACAGAGTCTTGTCTGCAGTTCAGGCTGGCCTTAACTTCATTTTGTAACTCAATCTGATCTCCAGCTCTCGATGACCCTCCTGCCTCAGCCTCCTGTGGGATTACAGGTGTGCACCACCATGTGTGACCAAGATGAATGTTTTGAATTGATTCTGGACACTCAGACTGACACATGGCATAACTAAAGATACTCATTTAAGAGAACTTTCCAGAAATGCTTCAGATAGTGCCAAGAATAAGTGTATTTGGAGTGAGGTAAGTATTCTGAGAGTGATCATTTGGCAATGCATGTTCTTCTGTCATTAATTTTTTAAATTTTTAAACATTAACTGTATTTTTCCATCATACCTCATATATACTGTCTTATTATTTTGGTTCCTTTTCAGTACTGTATGTTTTTATAATTAATGAAATTTTAAAAAAA
>PVJA010054146.1:0-11708 GCA_004027025.1 Myocastor coypus
ATCCTCCTGCCTCAGCCTCCCGAGTGCTGGGATTACAGGCGTGAGCCACCATGCCCGGCCTAAAAAAATAAAATTCTAATCTTAAAATATTTGACCCTTAAGAAGACATTAGTAGCCAGGCTCTGGCCAGGAGTGGTGGTACGCTCCTGTAATTGCAGCACTCTAGAAGGCTGAGGCAGAAGGATCAAATTTGAGCCCAATCTAGGCAATTTACTGACTTAGCAAGATCCTCTCTCAAACTAAAAAAAAAAAAAAAAAAAAAAAAAAAAAAAAAAAAAAAAAAAAAAAAAAAAAAAAAAAAAAAAAAAAAAAAAAAAAAAAAAAAAAAAAAAAAAAAGGACCAGGCATGGTGGTGCATACCTGAAATCCAGTGGTATAGTGTATTACTAGATGTACCCCCAAAACTGTATATAGTCATGCGGGGTAGGTTTCTAGAGTTTGTGATTGATTCATGGTCCAAAGCTGGGATTATGGATGTCTGCAATACCCCCACCCTGGGGCAGGTAAGCTGAATATGATATACAATGAAGCATGCATATGATAATAACCAACCGAATTGTTAGGAGGACCAGAAAGGGAGTAATTCATATATTACTTCATAAAATTGAATAAGAAAATGTTACTGAATGTTGAAAAATTCTTGAAGACTTGTTTCCATAGAGACAGTTCTTTCTATTCTTGTTATTTGGTGTTGGTTTTCTTTTTTGTGTTTCGATTGATTGATTTTTGGTATCAAACCTAGGCCTTTTGTACTTAGCTATATCTAGAGCCATTTTTATGTTTTAAATTTTGACATAGTTTTGGTCTAAGTTTCCCAGGATAAGCTGCCAAGAGTGTTTGGAGTTCAGGTATGTACCACCATGGTTGGTTGCGATAGTTTTTTTCATGGCAACAAAGTAAGAGATGGAAAGAACCTGTGGAGAGATATAACGTAGGGAGCCGCAGAAGCTGGAAAATAGAGGTCAAAGGTGTGTAGTGGACTAGGCCTCGGTGCCTAAAGCAAACAAGCTACCTTAGTCCTGAGATAAGCATTCGGACTGGTTAATGTGGCTACTAGTCACTAGGCAACCTTGTATCATGTGTTACTAACTTTATAAAAGGTATAAATTAACGTAGGCTTCATTGTGCTGGCACGTGAGTCTTGCCCATTTGGCAGACCAGCAACCACCTAGCCTAGCTTTTGTCTTCTTAGTTATCTTTCTCATTCTTGTCATCGTGTCTCCCCAGGTAGAACTGTTCACAGTAAGACCAATGGATCCCTACAATATAAACCAAAAGCTAGCTGTCCTGAAGGACCAAGGAACAAAAGAACAGGGCCTAAGGAAGCAAACACTGTTGCCTGTGAGGCTGGAAAGCTGGCATCAGGGTCATGGCAAACTGCAGTTAACAGTGCATCCATCAATGAAGCAGCCCTGCCTGTACTTTCCTCTTGCACCTGGGACTTGACTAAGTCTTGTGTGAGTTTGATAAATGCCAGAAGACAAAATAGATAGAATCTTGTTTTCATAAAAGTTAATTATGCCCATTCCCTAGCTTGCTTTTATCCCTCAATAAATGTGAGAAGTTTCTTTGGTTCAGGACTCACTCAGAGCAAGACAAACCTAGTGAGTTCTCTGCAGTTCTTTTAACTCAGTCTTCTAGTCTTTTTCTTAGACTGACTGAAACAACACCAGCCTGGCTCTCTCACTCCTCCCTTTTGCTCGTGTTGCTTTTGCTGTCTTCCACTGCCATGAGTTGTTGTTCCTCTGCCACACCACCTTGCTTTGGAGCCAGCTGATTATGAACTAAAACCTCCACAATTTGTGAACTAAAAAAAATCTTTCTTTGCCCACCTGGGGCACCCATAGCACCAGCTATGGCCTGACCCTCACCCCAGTGCTGCCTCAGCTCCTTTCCTGCCCTTGGGGCCTCTGCAAGTGAAGAGCACATGCTGACCCTGGCCCTCATCCTGCAGGCACCATCCAGGAGGACTACCTCACCCTTTTTCTTTCCCGAAAAAGGAGGAAGAAATGATTTTTAATGACTCCCTCATATCCCACTAGGAGCTCTCAAAAACATTACTGAGGAGTTAAACTACAAATTTTAAATAAGGGAGGACAGACAGTGCATTAAACAGACTGATAGCACAGACTGTAAAGCTGTCTTAATTCTGGGCATCAGGTGTTTTGTTCCAGTAGCGATAGAAAAGAATCCAAGAAACCCAACACTTGGGAGACTGAGGTGGGAGGATCATCAAGAGTTCAAGGCCAACCTGGGTTACACAGAGACCATATCTCAAAACAAGCAAACAAACAAAAAGCAAGAAATAAGGGTTAGGGATGTGATTCAGTGTGAAGGTCCTGAGTTCAATGTCCAGAACTGCAAAAACAAACAAATATAGTCAGCCCTCCATATTTGCAGCTTCTACATGTACTGATTCAATCAACTGTGATAAAAACATGTGCAGAAAATTCTCTACTGTATGTGCAGACATTTTTTTCTCATCATTATTCTCTAAACAATACAGGATTATAGTTGTTACATAAGGCAAATACATTTACCTTGTATTAAGTATTACAAATAATAGATGACTTCAAGTATACAGGAGGACATGTGCAAGTTATGCGGAAATGCCATACCATTTTATATAAAGGTCTTGCACACACTTGGATATTGGTGTTGGTGGGATCTCTGGAAGCATTCCTGCAGGGTATTTGGTTTCAAAATCCATTTCTAACTCATCAGAAAAAATCTGAAGTAAAGCAACAGCTCCCTTCACCATTTGTCCTTATAGAAATATGGTTTCCAGCTAGGAAGACTGCTTCTTCCTGATGCCCTGCCTATGGTGAATGTCCTATTTGCCACGTTACTTTTATCCTAGCACCAAGAGGGGAAGCAGGTGACCTGTCTGCTCCTCACACTGTGTACCCATGGCATTTTCCCCCCTTTCTCCTCTAAGACTCTTAGGTTTAAATCTCATGAAATCAACTTGTTATGGTTTATGTCTAGTTGTCCCCCCAAAGCCTCATATAGTCATTGGGTGGAGACTTCTAGAGTTTGAGACTTGATCCATGATCCCTGGGATTATGGGTTTTAGTACTGATGGGATTATGGGTCAAAGTACTTTGGGATTATGGGTGTAGCCTAAGGCGGGGGCTAAGGCAGAGAGCCTGAATGTAATATAAAGAGAGACAGAGAGACAGACTCAAGCTGTTGCTGCTGCTCTGCTGCCCTGCTCCACTCAGCCTTTGGCCAGCCGAATATGGACTGAGACCTCTACGAACTGTGAGCTAAATAAACATTTCCTACCTTCATTTTGAGTGTTGGGTATTTGTACCAGCAACGAGTAAAAAGCAACTAAAACACAACTATGTCAAGTACTCTTCCTCCTTACTTTATTTACCAATTGCCAGCAGATACCAATCCTGTCATTCTTTGAATACTTCAGGCTGAGGACTCACTCAGAACAAGACAAAGCTCATGAGTCCTCTGCAGGATCCCTGTCACTTTCCAATGCTGTTCTTTTGAAAAAGATTTTTTTAATACACATTTGCAGTACACAATGATTAATTCCTCATGGGGAGCTCATCTATGTATGCAGTACATCTCAATTTTTTTTTCATCTTCTCTCCCTTCCTACTGTCTCCTTCCATCTCTTACTCCCTTTCCTATTTAAATTTGCATATCAGATTTATTTCAATTAACATTATGGCCTCAAGGTTTATCCATTTTCTACAAATGACTCAAAAGTGTATCCTTTAAGACAGAGGAAAACAAAAACAAGTGTTCTGGGCTACCAAAGTGAGCTCAAGGCCAGCCTGAACTGCATAGCGAGACCCTGTTTCAAAAAGGCAAAACAAAACAAAAAAAGACAGAGGAGTTCTCTATTGTGTATAAACACTACACTTTCTTTATCAGTTCATGTTTGTTTTATTGTGTGTGGCCAGCTCAGCCCACCCTGGGGGTGGGGCTGGCGCAGCATGTGGTGCCCAGAATTGAACCACAGTCCCTGTGCTTGCCTAAGCTTGCTTAAGCAGGCGCTTTAGACCACTGAGCTATCTTGCTGGTCCCCATCAATTCACATGTTGATGGAATATAAACCAATGTTCTTACCATAATGTTTGCTCATTTCATTATCCATAACTTGCCTTGCCAGTCCTCTACCATCTCACTTCTCTTACAACAATCTTGCCCTCCATATTTCCACTGTTGTTCACTTCTACAGATGTTCTTATAAATGCTAAAGTTTCCATAATCTTAATTACCATACTCAGATTTCCCTTTCCTGTATTTCAATCTTTTCCCTCTGACATCTCAACAGGGATAATCCTTTGCCCCTACCAGAGCCTACAAGTCATTAATTTACCCACGTTATCATTCCCGTACATTGTCTCATTGCCTAGTACAACTATTAATAATAACTAGTTCTGCCATATGCCCTCTACTTCCTTGCTCTCTGTCAGTTAACTGCACTCCCATGATTAAACTATAGCCATCTCTCAGCTTATTCTGTGCCTGTGCCTATCAGAGCTGCAGACAACCATACCAGCTATGCTAGTCTATTGACTGACTGACTGATTGATTGTTAGGAAAGGAACCTGGACCCTTGCACTTGCTAGGCAAATGTTGTGCCACTGACCTAGATCCTCAACCCTAATGAAAATCCTGATTACTAACCTTGTCCCATTCGGTTGATGTTCAATAGGTGCCCAAATCCTACATAGATGACAAATTTTACTAGAACATTCACTCCCTTACTCTTCTAAATGACCACTTACTAAGTTCCCCCTCTTCAAATCTTCAATACCACCTCCTCTATTATGTTACTTTCATTATCTTGAGCTGTTTCACTACAAATGTCATTTGAGAAGAATTCCCATAGACTCCCACCACAACATCTGTGCATCTGTCTGCATTTGGGCCTATCTTCTGTAACTTGCCCTATTACTATCAATGAACAGCTCATTTTCCAAGCAAAGGCCAACCTCTCAGGTCCTCTCACCTATTTAAGTGCTGTTTCATTAATTCCCTCCTCCTTTTTTTTATTATCAATTTCTATTTCTACTGAATTTTTAATATCAGCCTAGGCGGGGTTGTGGGTTAGATCAGTGATTTAAGCACCTGCATGGGCAATCCTAGTCAAGCACAGGGGATGGTGGTTTGATCCCTAGACCCACCCTTAAGGCAGCCTAAGGCAGCCCCTCCACCCCCCAAAAAAATCCTTTTCAGTTGGTGATTTGTAGAAGAAAACCAGCTGACAGTATACCCTGAAATAGAAATATCAGCCTAGGGACATATATCCACTATATTAGTTAGTTTCCTGTCACTTTGACAAAATATCTAAAATAATTATCTTCTAAAGTCTAAAAATGTGGTTTTTAGAGATTCTGTCCATATCTCCTTGGCAGAGTTGTTTCAGGGTCGGGGAAGGCCTGTGATGGTACAGGACACAGTGGTAGGACTGCAAGGCAGAGAACTGTTCACCTCATGGCAGCCACAATGTAAACAGAGAATCTGGAAGATGCTAGAGTACTAATGTCCCTTTCAAAGGCAGTTGTCTCCACTGACCTAAAACCTTCCAGTGGGCCCCACTCCCAGAAGGTTCCACCACATCACACAAGTGCCATTAACTGTGGCTCTCGTGTGCAAAATGTGGTCTTTAGGTGGCATTCAAGACCCAAATTACAGCCCACTTTTCTAAAATCTTGACAGCGACACTTTTTCCTTCACTTACCATCCATTTCTCTCCTACCATTACATTAAATTATTTGAATGGTCAGTGTTGTCTATTATTCCATCCATCCTCCATTCCTGTACCAAAGAGTAACACCACATGACTTATGTATCAACAGGATCACTTTGGGTACTTTCTTGAGAATAAAAGAGGTCAAGAATGGAAGTAGAGAGACAAATTAGGAGAATACGGCAGTAACCCAAATGAGAAATGATGTTTCAGTACAGATTAGTGGTGGTAAGAAAAGGTAGTCTGATTCTAGACATATTTTGAAGATAGGACAAAAACCTCCCCACCCTAATGGAAGATCTTTAGCTTGAGCAACAGAGAGGAAATGGAAGAGTTAGTGGCTGATTATCCTGTTTCTATCCTTTTCCCATTTCGTTGATGGTAAATAGCTGCTGTGATCCCAGTAAACGAAAGGTAAGATCATGTCACTTCTCTGTTTCCACACTTCCAATGGCTCATTTAACTCAGTCTGAAAGACATTTGCATTTGAGATATCTATTGCACAACCAAATGAAGATGTTGAGTATGCAGAGATAAAAGTCAAGTTCAGTACAGCTGTCTGGGTACTTGTTGGTATATAGATATTATCTCAAGTCAGGAGTCAAAATGAGATCAGAAGACTAGTGTATATAGACAGATTAGGGAAGTGTACCAAGACTAAACTCCATGTTAACATAAGCCAATGATAAAAAATCCCTAGTAAATTTAGTTGAATGCATGAACACTGTTTAGGCAGTGAACAGAATGAAGAGAATGGTTTGTATTTGTATCTGAGGGAACAGTATATCAGAAAGAGTGAGCGGGAAGTATAAAACCACACATTAAAAATGTATTTGATTGTAATCATAGCACTTTGGGAGGCTGAGGCAGGAGAACCACAAGTTCAAGCGAAGTCTAGGAATTTAATGATTTAGCAAAATCCTGTCTCAAAAAATAAAAAAAATTAAACAGCGGTAGGGATATTGCTCTGTGTGAAGGACCTGGGTTCAATTTCCAATATCTTCTACCCCCAGTTCAACTCACTAAAAGGAAACCAATATGAATAGATTGGATGTTACACAGGGTGAGAGATACTAGGTGATATCAAGAGATCAGATATTTGGTGACCAGATTATGTAGGGCCTTGCAAGCCATTCTTTTATCCGGAATCAGATAGAAATCCAAAAGGAGAGGTTTGAGAAGTATTTTGATTGACAGTAAAAAATTTCAGCAAAAGAAAGATGTCTGTTTTGAAAAGCCAGGGAAGAGAAAACACCGACTCACCTGGTACATGGCTTTAAAAAGTCCAACAGCCATTCTTTTTCCTTCTGGGCTCTTCCCTTCAGAGTGGAAGTAACCTGAAGTGGGTAAGAGAACGTAAGAAACTATGCTTTCCTTGCACGAATTGTCAGACCGGGCTCTTTAGGTTTCTCTTTCCTCCTGCCACAATCTTCCCTCCAATATAGAGAATGGAGCCCTACGAAGTATACAGTTCAATCCACGCCTAACTCATTTGCCAATTTATCTTTTAAAAGTACATTAACATGCTTTATAAATACTCTGAGAAATGTGACCATTTACATAAAGGCACACAACTAACAGATAATAGCGCCAAGATCAAATAAAGGTCTTATTGATTCCAGTCTTTCTTTACAATAGATCAGTGATTCCAGACCTTAGCGACACACTGGCATCACTTGATACTGGGAGTCACAGACTGATTCAGTGCCATCCTATACCCAGTCTTAGATAGCTAGACAGTACTAGCCATCCTCTTAACATACACTATATTTAAAAGTCATGGAAGTAGTGAATCTCAAACACATTATCCCTCTCCCCTCCCCCCAATCTGAAACAGTATCACCACAAACATTATGGTCACAAAGAGGCCGCAGGTACCAGAACAACCAGGGACAGAGAATACTGGCATTCAGGCTCACCCTCTATGCTACCAAACCTCTGGTGACAGTCTCATACTGCGTGGTACAAACCCCTATCTCAGCCCGAGAACCTCAGAGGGACTGCATAAGGGTGGCCAGGAGATCCACAACCCAGCGCTCACCACCGAATCCGAACTGTGGGAAGATCCCGCTCCCTCCCCAAAGGCTCAGGGAAACTGCACCACTCGGGCCTCCGCTGCTGCCCTGAGTTAGGTGAAAGGCAGCATAAGAAGGGGTCCCGGAAAGAGGAGCTTGAATTGCCTCCGCCCCCGGCGGACACAAAGGGGCCGGTCTCCCAGCACCCGCAGGGGTCTCTGGGAAATGTAGTCCCGGCAGAAAAGGCAGCAGCTCTGCGGCGTCCCTAGGCGCAGGCGCAGCTCCTCTCATTGCCCTTTAGAGGACTCTGTCCGCATCAGGTATTCTCACTACTGGATTTCTAGCGCAAAGCTCTGAAGTTTTTTTTTTTTTTTTTTGTCTTTTTGAGACAGGGTCTCACTGTGCAGTTCAGGCTGGCCTTGAGCTCACTTTTGTAGCCCAGGCTGGTCTCGAACTCACAGCGATCCTCCTGCCTCAGCCTCCCGAGTGCTGGGATTACAGGCGTGCGCCACCACGCCCGGCAGCTCTGAAGTTCTGATTCCTTTCGGCTCAAACTAAAAGGGTAACAGAACCAGGCGGGATGTTACACTAAATGGTCTGGAATTGAAATGCGCGGCCAAAAGTGCTCAGCCACTTCCCTCTACGTCCTGTGCGGAGAACTTAGAGCTGAGCTGAGCGGTGGAAAGTTGTGTCTGGACCAGTGTGCTAGTTGCTAGAATTAGGGAATTCATTAAAAGGAAAAAAAAAAAAAAAAAAAAAAAGGAGCGCAAGGAGGTAGAGGGAGCATGCGCATCGTGCCTCTGTACTGTTTCATTTCCCTGCCCCAGGTGATTTTCCCTGGATGGTGGTTGCCTTAAAAGCCCAAAGGGCAAATAGCCAAGTATCATCCTTGGTGCCTGGTTTCTCTATTTGTGATTTGGTGATGTTGGATATGAAGGGCTCTTCTTAAGATAGCTCTTACAACAGGTTCCGTCAAGATTGCCTTTTTCTATATATTCATATAACAAAGTCACATCTACAAAGAAGCCCCTCTTGATCATACACTCTCATCTGGATTGCACAGATCCTTAATTACTCCCTTAGAACACGTAGCTTTACATTTGTTTATTGCTGCCCCACAAGTTTCCGTTTCATATGATCATGATTGATTTGTAGGTACATGATTGCGCTCGTGTGTGTGTGTGTGTGTGTGTGTGTGTGTGTGTGTGTGTGTGGTAATCCTATAAAACTATGTGGCAAGGTAAACGAGCTACTTTTTGTTTCTGTTGCTGGACAGTTGGTCCCAGTTTCACCCCGCATCCAGGCACTTTGTATCCTGCTCTTAAGTTACACTTACCACTTCTTTAACTGAGTGGGAGTGAGCCCAAGAAAAAACTCAAGGGGAAGTTTAACTCAGAGAGCTGATTTGTTCTTTTATTTATTGTGACCTTTTCTGGGTCTCTGGATTAAGGTGATACTTAAGGGGAATTAAAATTCTCTATGCTCACAGGTGCAGGGATTATTTTTGATTTTTTTTGTGGGCCTGGACAGAAGCTGTATAATGCAGCTGCCAATGGAGGGTAATGTAAAAATTGCAATGCTCATAGTATTATAATGATCATGGACACATTCTTCTCATGCCAAAAGTCAAAGAAGTGGGGCCCGGCGGGATGGCTCAGCGGTCTAAAGCGCCGGCTTGGGAAAGCTTGGGTGGCCTCAAGGACCACGGTTCAATCCCCGGCACCACATGCTGTGCCAGCCCTGCCCTTGGGACGGGCTGAGCCGGCCATAAAAATGAGTGAATAAACAAACAAAGGTTCTGAAACAAGAAAAAAAATAAATAAAATTTAAAAAAAAACCAAAAGTCAAAGAAGTGATAAGTGTGATAAGAGCAGGAACATATATTTTAGGTTTATGTCATGGTGTTACAGAAACTTACAAGATCATATCACCATGTTAAGGAAATGTGGTGAGAGTGGGATACTGTTTTGGTCTCCAGGAGCCAAAAGGTATCCTGTCTGTTATGACTGTAAGACTAGGATGTCTCCCATGTTATCTCTGCCTTGTCACTGTACATGTAACATATGTGATGTCAATTGTGGGGATGTACTCTGATAGGGACTAATTTGAGGACAGGGGAGTAGGAATGTGAGGGACTATGAGGATTAGACTGATTTTTGTGTATGTATGGAATTCTGGTCATTACAAAACACCAACTGTGGGCCATTTGAGGTGCTGGGATGGATATGGAAAATAAACTTTAATAAAGGTCACTAAGGATTTGTGAATTTTACTTAATCTTTCAAAAACCCAACTCTTGTGATTATGTTTATTATTTTACTTTATTATTATTATTTTTTTTTTTGTCTTTTTTGAGACAGGGTCTCACTATGCAGTTCAGGCTGGCCTTGAGCTCACTTTTGTAGTCCAGGCTGGTCTTGAACTTGCACCAATCCTCCTGTCTCAGCCTCCTGAGTGCTGGGATTACAGGCATGAGCCACCACGCCCGGATGCTTTATTATTTTTATTTTTTAAAAAGAGTACAAAATAGAATTAAAATGAAAAATTACAAGTGGTATAGAATTTCACTTAAAGTAATATGAATTTCATAGTATTTGTTGTACTGCATAATGTTGTCTTCTAAACAGTTATTCATATTGCCAGATATATGCATGTAAAATTGGAAGAAGAAAGAAAAAAGTATAAGAAATTAAGAGAAAAAGTACAATTGAAAAAAGGAGGCAAAACAAATTAAGTATTATCTTCTCCTTTCCACAGCCCAGCAGAAATGCACAGTATAGTTGTCCAAATTGTCCTGCTTGCATACATAGATATATGTCTTTTACCCAACTCCCTCTCCTATCCTTTTCTTCAACTCACTAACTCTTTCCAATTGTAAGTTCATTCCCCTTTCCAAGTATCTGTTGTACCCTTCAGATGCCACTTTCTCTTTCTGGTTCTCACACTAAGGAGACAATGTGATGTTTGCACATGCAGGTCTAATTTATTTCACCTAAGAGTATGTTCTCTAGTTGTGTCTATTTACCAAAAATGACTCAAATATTTCCTGTTTTATGGCTGAATAATACTTTATTGTGTAAAAATACATCTCTTTTATCCATTCTTCAGTCGATGGACACCTGGGTTGTTTCCAGGATTGAGCTATGACAAATTACACTGCTATAAACATGGATGCACATATATCACTTGGTATGAAGTTTTCAGTTTTTCTGGAAAGTACCCAGGGAAATAACTGGCTTGAATGGGCTCTCCAAGCCTAGCTTCTTAAGGAGTCTCCACACTTATTCCATTGTGGTTGTACCAGTCTGCACTCCCACCAATAGTGAAAAAGAATTCATTTTTCTCCATAGCCTCTCTAGCATTTCTTATTGGCTGACTTCTTGATGTTAGCCATTCTTTCTGGGATGACATGGAATCGCAGTTTGCAAAAAACCAGCCCTTCAATTAATTGGTTTTCAGAGTCTCCATACTGATTTCTACAGTAGTTGCACCACCTACACGCCCACCAACAGTGCACAAGGCTCTCTTTCCCCTATAGCCCTGCTAGCATTTGTTATTGGTTGATTTCTCGATAATAGCCATTCTTTCTGGGGTGGGATGGACTCATTGTTATTTTAATTTGCATTTCTTAAATGACCAATGATGTAGAACACTTTTCCACATATTTATTTGCCAATTCTATTGCTTGATCTAAGTGTATTCATTTCAGATGCCCATTTTTGAATTGAGTTTTTAAAGTTGTGTGTCTGATCTTTTTTGCTTTCTTTACTCTAGAAAGTGGTTGTTTGTCTGAGAAGAGGCTGGAAAACTGTGGTTTGTCTCTTTACTCTGATGGTGTTTCCTTTTTCTGTGAAAAGGCCTTTTAATAGGATAATGTCTTAGTTATTCTTTTCTCGTTGCTAGGATAAATACCTGACACTCAAAATGAGGGAAGGAAAGGTTTTTTTTTTTTTTTGTTTTTTTTTTTTTTA
>PVJA010054147.1:0-11690 GCA_004027025.1 Myocastor coypus
TTTTTTTTTTTTTTTTTTTTTTTTTTTTTTTTTTTTTGTCTTTTTGAGACTGGGTCTCCTTATACAGTTCAGGCGGGCCTTGAGCTCACTTTTGTAGCCCAGGCTGGTCTAGAACTCACACCGATCCTCCTGCCTCAGCCTCCCAAGCGCTGGGATTACAGGTGTGCACCACCATGCCCAGCCCAGCTCCTTAAATGCATTTCTTTTTTTTTTTTTTTTTTTCCTTTTTTTAAATTTTATTTACTCATTTTTTTTCTTGTTTCAGAACTCTTGTTTGTTTTATTTATTTTTATGGCCGGCTCATCCTGCCCTGAGGGCAGGGCTGGCACAGCATGTGGTGCCAGGGACCAAACCGTGGTCCCTGCAGACACCTGCAGGCGCTTTAGACCACTGAGCCATCCTGCTGGGTTCTTAAATGCATTTCTTAAATGCACTTATTTTTCACTCAGCATAGTCTGGCAGAGCCAGGGAGATAGTTCAGCAGCATAAGCACCTGCCTGGCAAACACAAAGTCCTGTTTTTGATCCTCGGTACCAAGAAAAAAAAAAATAGTTTGGCTATAAAGCCAGTACTTCATGACTAGGAAATCCCTTATGCACTTTTAAAAAGACAAGTTTCTGTGTTAAAGAGAATGCTAGTGAGACACTTACAAGTTTCCTTAATTTCTTCCAAGGACATACAAGTAGTAGTTTCTTCACTTAAGCATTTTATGAAATCCTTCTCTTCTGCTCTTCTCCCAGAACCTCAGCCTCACCTGACAGACACTGGACACACTGCTTGTCTCCTCTATGAGGTACACTTCAGAAAATAGACATATCTTTCTTCTGTTTACCAGCTCACTGGCAGAGTGGGTGATGAGTCCACTGAAGGTACAATGGGGCTCATACAACCAAGAGAACTTGGATGTGTCCCCATCTTGTTACTTAACAGATGCATTTAAAGAGTATCAGAGGGGGTCCTTGCCATTAAAGGTGGATAAAGAGCTCTTTACCAGGCAAAGAGAAGGCTTTAAATATTTACCACAGATGTCCTCTGATGCCCCCAGGATAGCCACATGACAAAGGAGATATAGGGTATGGAGCGTACATTCTACTCTTAGGTAAGGGGTTCCCTGTGTGAGGTAGTATTCTGAGTTAGGGAAGCTGGTCTTTAGTTTCAATGTATGTTGGGCTGGGGAGATAGCTCAGTAGAATAAGTGCTTGCCTGGCAAGCACAGGGTCTTGGGTTCAATCCCCAGTACTCGAAAAAAAAAAAAAAAAAAATGAAATTAGTTTCAATATATGATATACACAGCACATAATGTGTTACTCTCACATAATCAAGACACACTGCATTTAAGCTGCCTGCACTACTTGAGTTCAGATACTACCTCCTCCTTTTTAAATTTCCCTCATATTTCTCAATATTATCTTGATACATGCTCTTTTAGCAATTACCATCATCTGAAAATGAAAAATAACATTGTAAGGCACAGAATTCTAGTTTCCCCATCTCCTGTCACCTAATCTGGGTTTCACTTTTCTCAAGGATAAAACAGAGGTAAGCTTGCCACATGTCTTGTGGGAAACAAGGTGTTAACAAGAAACAAACCTAGTAATTATATGGAAGTAATTTTTTTTTTTTTTTTTTTTTTGTCTTTTTGAGACAGGGTTTCAGTATGCAGTTCAGGCTGGCCTTGAGCTTACTTTTGTAGCTCAGGCTGGTCTTGAACTCATTTTGATCTTCCTGCCTCAGCCTCCCAAGTACTGGGATTACAGGCATATGCCACCACACCCAGCTATAGAAGTAATTTTTGAGCAGCAAAGCTCCATGAAACCATTCTCAGATATATTTATCTATTTTCTTAATGGCTTTAATAAAATACAAAAGCAAGAGCCGGGCGTGGTGGCGCATGCCTGTAATCCCAGCACTTGGGAGCCTGAGGCAGGAGGATTGGTATGAGTTCGAGACCAGCCTGGGCTACAAAAGTGAGCTCAAGGCCAGCCTGAACTGCATAGTGAGACCCTGCCTCAAAAAGACAAAAAAAAAAAAAAAAAAAAAGCAGTACCCACCTTTACTTGAAAACCAGTGTTTTCACAAGTTAATATGCAAAAATTCTGATGGCAAGCATTTACGGACTTACAAATTATTTCCTGTACTTTTCTCTATATACACAATATTTGGAAACTAAAATTTGAAGAAATTTAAATGAAGAGAGAAAATAAATGCTTTCTAAAAGATTGCCACTTTAAATCCATGACAAGCCGGGTGTGGTGGCGCATGCCTGTAATCCCAGCACTGGGAAGGCTGAGGCAGGAGGATCGGTGTGAGTTCGAGACCAGCCTGGGCTACAAAAGTGAGCTCAAGGCCAGCTTGAACTGCACAGTGAGACCCTGTCTCAAAAAGAAAAATAAATAAATAAATAAATCCATGACAACAGAGAATACCAGCATCCTTAATATCACAAAAAATGACTAAGAACCTAAGTCAATATACTTGACAGATGACACCCACCTTCAAAGTAGTGAAAGGCAGATCCCCCAGGGGAGCTGGGAGGGGGCATGCCACGTTCTGGGCTGACCTGAAAGACATAGATCAGAAAAGGCCAGTGAGACCTCAGTCAGGTTTGTCTTGGACAAGATTCTCTTCATAGCCCAGTCTGTACTTAAACTCTGGTTCAAGCCTCACCCTCTGAAGCCTGCTGCAGTTACAGCAATCTGTGCTACATACTTTATCACTAGTCTTTTTCTTTAATTGTGTATTTTATATTCAATTACTAAGCTGAGTTCTCAGTGTTCTTGGTGCTTTTGGTTTTATCTTTTTTTCCAATGAATCAATTATATACCTTTTTTTTTGTTTGCTTACTTTGCAAAAGGGAGAACCAAACCCAGGGGCTTGTGTGCGCTAGGCAAGCCCACAATTATAGACTTCTTAAATGTACTAATTCTCACTCAAAATACTTCTTGCACCCAACTGCTATAAAGCATTACTTCATGACTGTGAAATCCCTTATGCATTTTAAAAGGACAAGTCTTTGTACTAAAAAGAATGCTAATGAGAAGCTTGTATGTCTCCTTAATTTTTTCTAAGGACATACAAGTTGTAGTTTCTTCACTTAAGCACACTATGAAATCCTTTTCCTCTGCTCTTCTCCTAGGAGCCCAGTTTCACCTGAGAGATACTGGACACACTGCTTGTTTTCCTCTTCAGGGTCCCCTCCTGACAGACAGTCAGAAGATTGCTGGGTAGGATGGAACGGAAATCATTGAAGGACCGCCTTCGGACACCTTCCAGCTCTTCTGGAATCCGCAGGGAATGAGGAGGGACTTTGGGAAAGAGCTTCGAGAGGAGAGACTCTTCAGTATTGCTGTAACGTCCAAAGGCTCTTGAGATTCCTATCAGGCATGGGATTGCATACTTGCAAAGGTATTCTAGAAGATCAGATAAGAAAGTAGATCAGGTGAGACTATTACAACATGAGATAGTTACCTGTGAGAAGGCCACACAGTACTAACACATAACACTGGATATTTCACAACCCACCAATTAACAAATGTAAAGATTCACAATAATGTAGGGGCTGACCCACCAGTAACAGTTCCAAGTTCTGTCATTAACAGTAACTTCAAACTATCTCTCCATGGGGCCAGCGAGATAGGTCAGCAGTCAAAGCACCTGCTTAGGCAACTACAGGGACCACGGTTTGATCCCTAGCACCACATGCTGTGCCAGCCCCACCCCCAGGGCAGGCTGAGCCAGCCATAACATAATAAAGTTTATTAAAAAAAAAAAAAAACTATCCCTCCATCACACCTGCATTCCTTAGAAGGTTTAGATCTACTTATGGCCACCCAAATCAATAAGACAGTTGTTATGTTATCAGTTGCTTTGACTCAAACAATATACTATATCTACCGAGATCATACTGGTAGCCTTATTTACACTATGGGAAAAAATGACTTTTGTAAATCAAACTACCCACATACATTTACAAGTGAAGAAACTGAGGGTCAGAAGAGAAAGTTATTCATCCAATGCCATCAGATATTTATGTGCAGAACTATGTCCATAACCCTAAATGGCCTCTCGATGCATTAACATATAACAGGGGGGCTTTTGGGTTAGCTCAGTGGTTGAAGCGCTTGCGCTGGCAATCCCAGTCAGGTACAGGAGACAGCAGTTCAATCCCCAGACCCACCCTTACAGCAGCCTGAGCCAGCGGGGGGAAAAAAAATTCTTCTCAACTTTAACATATAACAAACATAATATAAAAAGGTTTTCATCTATCAGGTGCACATGGGTACCAAGACTAGGAAAAAAGAGAAACAGTATCACAGGGAAGAGTAGGAAAGGAAAGGAAAGGAAAGGGGAAAAAACGAAAGAAAAAAGAGAAAGATCTATTATCATACCTTTTTCCTGAATCTCTAAGGCCTGGCACATTCCCAGAAGAACATGTAAAACCTGTAGAAGTGCCTCTAAAATCTGTAACAGTCAAAGAAATAGAAAAAAATTATAAATACGACTAGATACATAAAAAAAATTAAAGAGCTTTAGACATTATCTTGACTAACCCCACATATTCCCCCTCTATAACAGTTACATCAAGGGTCAATCAATCAGCTGACATTTAGGGACAGAAGCCCTCCCGTTCTGTGCTGGTGTAGATTTCCTCCTTATGCTGCATCAATGTGGTATTCCTGGGGATTTACCTGGTGGACTTTGGGGCCACTTCTTCCTCCATATTTTGTAAATAGATAATAATCTCCCAAATCCTCTCTTTTTATGTCTAAGTATTACTAGTTCTTTTCAATGGTATTCTTTATGATCACAAGTTACTGGGGCCCGGCAGGATGGCTCAGTGGTCTAAAGTGCCTCCTTGGGAAACCTTGGGCGGCTTCAGGGACCGTGGTTCGATCCCCGGCACCACATGCTGCGCCAGCCCTGCCCTCGTGGCGGGCTGAGCCGGCCATAAAAATGAGTGAATAAACAAAGGTTCTGAAACAAGAATGAATGAATGAATGAATGAATGAATGAATAAATAAATAAATAAATAAAATTAAAATTCTTTAAAAAAAAAAAGTTACTTACAACACTAGTTGCCTGCCTGCCTGCCTGCCTGCCTGCCTGCCTGCCTTGGATTCTACTGTAGTCCAGTTTGTCTACTTCTGCCTAGAAATGTAGTGCTCAAAGTAAAATATATTTTAACATTAGAAGGATTCAGGAACTGAACAAGAGTAATTAGCAGCTGAGCACTCCTGATACTCAGGAGGCTAATGTAAAAAAACACAGGTTAAAGCCAGCCTAGATAACCGACAAAGAACTTGTCTTAATTTTTTTAAATTTTTGTGCACTTGCCTAGCATATATAAGACCCCAGGTTCAATCTCCAGAACCACTATCATCAAATTTATCAAACATTTATGTATATACCATTAGCTTTTCAGTAACCACTCTGTAATCACTTTACAATGCTAGCTCAAAGAACATATAGTAAATAAATTAAAAATGTAAATCCATCCCACATATACTGCTCTTAAATTATGAAATCTCTATTAATGTAATTGTATTTGTGGTGGTTTGGAGGGGGTTGTTCTTTGGGGCTTTTGTTGTTTTGCTCTGAGCTTTTTTGGGGGGGACAGTTGGTACAGGGTTTTGCTATGTAGCTCGGACTTGTAGTGATCCTCCTGTCTCAGCCTCCCCAGAACTATGTGCCACAATGCCTTGTTTCAGTAGCTGGCAAGGCATCTGCAGGCCAGCACAACATGCAGTACCATGTACCAGGATCAAATCTGGATTCTTATGCCTGCCAGGCAAGAGCTTAGACCACTGAGCTATCTCACACAGCCTCACTCAGCTTTTGTGTGGGAGTACTGGATGGAGGTTGTATGCAGAGTCTTCTGCATGCACTTTGTGTGTGTGTGTGTGTGTGTGTGTCTGCGTATGTATCTGTGTGTGAGATAGGGTCTCACTAAGTTAACTGGTCTCTAACTTTCATTTCTGACTCAGCTTTCTGAGTAGCTGAGGTTATAAACACATACTATTATGCCTAGGTGCAGTTGATGACATCTACCTTTACATTTATTCCTATGAAAGTTTGTAGTGCTATATTCCTTGTAACTTGGCAGACTGAGGCAAAAGGATAACAAGTGCAAAGCCAGCATGAGCATTTAGCAAGACTCTGTCTCAAAATAAAAAAATAATCCAGGCATGGTGGCACATACCTATAATCTCCAAATTCTGACAGGCTAAAAGAAGCTCACAAATTCAATACCAGAGTAGGCAACTAACTGACTTGATGAAACCTTTTTACAAGATAAATAAAATTTTTAGAAGAACTGGGCATGTTTCTCAGAGCAAAGATCCTGGGTTCCAACTCTAGTGCTCCCAAATTAATTAACTGATTAATAGCCAGAGACATAATTCAGTGCTAGAACAATTACCTATCATACGTAAAACCCTATGTTTAATCTCCAACACTACAAAAAAATTCCTGATGTCAGCTTTAGCTCATTCAACTGGTCTTCAATTTCCAAATTCATGTCTTTTTTTCTTTCATAATTTTATGTATTTGGTACAGGGTTTTACTACATAGCTCACTCATAGTGATCCTGTTTTCAGCCTCAACACTCGGATTACAGGCGTGCACCACCATACCCATCCAGTCTCATGCCCAGGAGGCAGAGCCAGTGCAGCACGCAGGACCAGGGATTGAACCCCAATCACTGAGCTTGCCTAAGCAGGTGCTTAGTTCACTGAGCTATTGCACCAGTCCTTTCAACTTTGTGTCTTAAACAAATGAGATCAACTTGTTTTATAGATCTTCTTTGGATGCACTGGTCCATTAGAAGCTCCTACCAGACAGATATCTCACCAATCGATCATCTTTTGGGATAGTCCATCAGGCAGGTCCAAAAATCCTATGAATCACTTTAGTACTGAGACTGTATAACTGATTCAGGATACTAAGAGAGGTACTTACCCAATGTTTTCATTAAAAATCAAACCAACAGCAACAACCTCATTTTCCCCAACTACTAGTCTCTAGAAACCCAGGCAAAGGAAATGAAATACATCTGACATGACTTGCTCATAAGAAATCAAATTTCCCACATTTTTTAAAAAGTAAAATAAAGCTAGCTGGGCTGGGCGTGGTGGCGCACGCCTGTAATCCCAGCACTCGGGAGGCTGAGGCAGGAGGATCACTGTGAGTTTGAGACCAGCCTGGGCTACAAAAGTGAGCTCAAGGCCAGCCTGAACTGCATAACAAGACCCTGTCTCAAAAAGACAAAAAAATACATAAATAAATAAAAAATAAAGCTAGCTGGGCGTGGTGGCACATGCCTGTAATCCCTGCACTTGGGAGGCTGAGGCAGGAGGATCAGTCTGAGTTTGAGACCAGCCTGGGCTACAAAAGTGAGCTCAAGGCCAGTCTGAACTGCATACTGAAACCCTGTCTCAAAAAGACAAAAAAAAAAAAAAGTAAAATAAAGCTAAAGAACCCATTCAGGCATAAGAAGCAATACAGATTGAGTATTCCTTACTCCAAATGTTTGGGACTGGAAGTGTTTTAGATTTTGGACTTTTCCAGATTTTAAATTATTTATATCCTGAGGATAGGATTCACACCTAAGCATGAAAATCATGTGTAATAATTTTACACAATACTTTAAGTGTGTCTCCATTTTGAATGCAACCTGTTAAATGAGGTCAGATATAAAATTTCCTACTTGAGGCAGCATTTTCAAATGTTGGAGTTTCAAACTTTGGAGCCCTTTGGATTTTCAAATCACAGATACACACTTGTACTTTTTCCCATTTCATTATTATAGTCATTTCATAATCTTTACTGCTGACATCTTTCTTTTGACATATTCTATTCATTATAAAACCCTTCATATTTGACATTTGAATCAAAATACCTAAGTTTAACACACTTAGTTATGTCGTTAAACAACCTACAAATAAATGAAGAATCCAAATTAAAAAAGAACTCAAAAGACACTGCTACCTGGGATCATCACATAGGCAAGCAACTAAGCACTCCTTCACAAGATCTATCATAGCATAGAAAAAACGGTTTTCAGAGCCAGCCAAACAGCTCAGCAGATTAAAGAGCCTGCAAGCAGGCACTGGGGCTGGGGTTCCACCCCCAGGCCTGTGGCCATCCCCACCCCCGAGGCACATTGAGACAGCAATTAAGACTACCTCTTGGGAGGCTATAAACAGGCGGATCACAATGAATCTGATCTAGTAGTGAGACCCTGAACACCCTATAGAACCATCCCTGGTGGTTAGGGAGATAGCTCAATAGAATAAGTGCTTGCCTGCCAAGTGCAAGATCCTGAGTTCAATCCTCAGTACAAATAAATAAATAAATAATGAATGAATGAATGAATGAATGAATGAATGATTTCAAAATGATAAATGTGATTAAGAAGAAGTTTAAACTATGATCATAGTCTTCATTTAAAAAGGGAGAAAAAGGGGCCATGGAGATAGTTCGATAGAATAAGCGCCTGCCTGGCAAGTGCAGCATCCTGAGTTCAATCTCTAATACCAGAAAAAAAAAAAACTCGTTTAGGTTGGGCCTGCCAAATAGCTCAGCAGACTAAAGCACCTGCTTAGGCAGAGGACGGCAACCTGGATTCAATCCCTGGCATGCTGTGCTGGCCCCACTTCGGAGGCGCGATGAGGCACACTGAGACAGAGATTGAGAGGGTGTGGTGGTGCACACCTATAATCCTAGTGCTTGGGAGGCTGAAAACAGGAGAATTACTACAAGTCCAATCTACATAGTGAGATGTTGTAGACCCTGTATTGAATACATCAAAAAAAAGAGAAAAATATGAAATACTAGTTGCCAACATTTCCAACAAAATTAACAAAACTAAAGAAGTCTAGGGGCCCGGCAGGATGGCTCAGTGGTCTAAAGCACCTGCAGGCGGCTGCAGGGACCACGGTTGGATCCCCGGCACCAGATGCTGCGCCAGCCCTGCCCTCAGGGCAGGCTGAGCCGGCCATAAAAATAAATAAACAAACAAACAAACAAAAGTTCAGAAACAAGAAAAAAAATAAAATTTAAAAAAAAAGCCGGGTGTGGTGGCACACGCCTGTAATCCCAGCACTTGGGAGACTGAGGCAGGAGGATCGGTGCTACAAAAGTGAGCCCAAGGCCAGCCTGAACTGCATAGCGAGACCCTGTCTCAAAAAGACAAAAAAATTTTTAAAAAAAAATTTAAAAAAGCAAAAAAAAAAAGAAGTCTAGGCACTCAAGGGTAAAAGTTTCAACCACAAAAACATTCTGTGTGAATAACTCCAAATGCAACCTGCCAGAAGACAAATGAGCTGCTTCAGCCTTTCTCTGCCTACCTCACAGGGCTTCAGAAAACACTAAACAAGATTCATGAGATCTTGAAAAAAATATTCTAAGCTGAAAAGTACTATAAGCAAGTATGAAACATTTCTTAAGGCTATTAATAGTATTAAATAAAATAAAAAATAATCCAATCACGGTTCACTTTTCCTTCTTTTCATTCTGGAATTTCTTCATCTTTAGCAAAGTACAAGTTTCCACATACTCACCTCATCCCTAAGTGAAGGGTCCCTATAAGCCACATCAGACAGCAAAGTCACTAGGCAGAAGCTGAAGCTCTCTGCCACTGGGAGTGCACCTAAAGATATGAACACATAAATAAGATCATCAAAAATAAGACAAACGGTCACACCAATTTCAGTATGTTTCAACTCAGTGTCCTGCCAAGGGCCCAGTTTATAACGATTGCCTTCATTAAGGCCCAATAGAACCCATATGAGCCCAGCAAGTTTGCTAAGAGTATCCGTACCTTTCTTTTAGAAAAATACTTGCAATGAACTGAAATGTTTTGGGAGGTAATTTATAATTGGTGATTACAGAACTTTTAAACATGACAGATTCCATTTTTTATTCTCTACTTAAAGAAATCAATCTTATAGTACAAAGATGGTACAATTTTACAAAGCTTATGTGTGTGTGTGTGTGTGTGTGTGTGTGTATATATATATATATATATATATATATATATATATATATATACTTTAAACTAAGTGAAGTATTATTAATTTTATTTCCTGCCTTCTTTTGGCAATAGAGAAAACCCAAGTAAGAGTTTCCAAAGATTTACTTTATTCTGCACAAAGGCGTTTGGTTTTGTTTTAGTTCTTAAGGGTTTTTTGTGGTACTGGAGATGAAAGCCAGGTCCTCAGTATGCTAGGTAAGTGTTCTATCACTGAGCTACATTGCAATCCCCACCCTCATAAGCTTTTAAATTCTTATGGTGCTAAGCCTACTAGTAGAGGGTTCTTAGGTACCCTAGACCTAGAGAAAGTGCTCTGTATCATTTTTTGGTACTTGAGATTGTATCCACAGCCTTTGTGGAGAAGAAGGCAGTGAAAGGGAGCAAGGGCATAGACTATTACTTCCACTTTGACTATAAATGGATCAAAATAAGAAAAAATTTAAAGAAGCACACATAAATTTATTTCAGTTCTAAAGTATAAAGTTCAGTTGAAATTTAGCAAAAACAAAACTGTAAGTCTACTTATACTTGACATTACGATTAAACCCCAATATTGACCTCACCCTTTTGAAATGGCTGCAAAACAATGTGGACAACTGAATTCCTCTAGGAGTCTGTAACTCTAAGAGCAGTATGACTGCTTACGGAGTAGTGGCAAAACTATGACACTCATGCCAATAATGGTCTGTCGGCTTTCACTGAAAGCTCTAAAAGGTTTGCCATTCCCCCACTGCAGTTACTTGTTCCATAACCCAGAGTGGGATCAGCTAAAAGTACACTAAGTGTTAGTATAAATAAACACTTGATCCTTAAAGATACTGAGCATACTCTCCTCTGCACTCAGTGAAACATGACACAAAATTACCTCTGCTTTTCCATGCTGTGTTTTCTTCTACCCAATACACTTTTGGAAGACCTTTGAGAAGTCGAAGAAGATAAGGAACCACACAATCTTTATGCTTTAAAAAAAAAATTATATTTAGTAAGGGACCAATTGGCTTTTTCACACAAATTAAGCTTTATGCAAAGCATATCTACATCTTAATCACCTAAAAGATATTATAGGGATGTGTATGCAAGTTCACATGATACCACACTCTGTTTTCACAGGACAGAATCCAGAAGCTGTCACATCAGCCTGCACTCCAAAGGCCTAGAGAAGGGCTCAAACCTGCCCTTTGCAGCTGAGTTTCAGCCTGCTTGGACCTGCTCTAGGAGCTAGGCTCTAGTAATGGCCTATCCAGAATGAAAGTATGATGCCCTTATAGCTGCATTCAGTGAAAGGAATTCAAACAGCCCCAAACTAACCCATGGCCTCAAGGATAAGATGTTTTTTGTTTTTTTAATTTAATTTTATTTTTTTTCTTGTTTCAGAACTTTTGTTGCCGGGTGTGGTGGCTCACGCCTGTAATACCAGCACTCGGGAGGCTGAGGCAGGAGGATCAGTGCGAGTTGGAGACCAGCCTGGGCTACAAAAGTGAGCTCAAGGCGAGCCTGAACTGCACAGCAAGACCCTGTCTCCAAAAAAAAAAAAGAACTTTTGTTTATTTATTTTTATTTTTTTAAAAAGAGGGGCTGGGGAGATAGCTCCAAGGCACAAGTGCCTTCTGGGCAAGTGCAAGGTCGTGAGTTCAAACCCTGGTCCCACAAAAAAAAA
>PVJA010054148.1:0-11687 GCA_004027025.1 Myocastor coypus
CTCCTCTAATTTTTTATCGATGTCTTCTTTAATAGTATTGAAGTCTGTCATTATGGTTATCCTTTCTCTCTCTAATACAGAGATTATTTCCGTTCTGTTCTCCTTTCTACTTTTGTGTAGTTGTTCCCCTACTTGGGATGCTATTGATTTAGGCATGTCTTTGTCAACTTTAGATATTATTTCTGCTCTGATGTCCTCTGTATGTTTCTCCCGCCGTTTTTCCACTTCATGTATTTCTTTTTTTACTTCAGATGTTATCTCTGATCTCCGTTGCTCTATAAGTTTCTGCACTTTTGTGTCTGCCTCAGATGCTACCAATTCAGAGGTTTCATCTGTATAATTCTCATTTTCTTCCATGATAGTGTCTTCTGTATTTGGTTTGCATGGGCACAGGTCCTGAGATTGCCTCCTACTCCTTGTTGTTATCATCTTGTATGGAAGCGACCTCTGCACTTTGGTGGTGTTATGCTGTGTCTATGGGCGTTTGGTCTGGAGACTCCAAGGTGGTTCTTCTACAGAGGTTCCTGACTCTTGTATTGGGGCTCTGGCTGCTAGCTTTTGTGAATCCTGGCGGATGTGGTCTGTAGGTGGTGGAGGTGGAGCTTTGGGATTGAGTAGTCCTGGTAGGCTCGTGGATCAGATCGGTTACCAAACGGGCTATTTGATGGGTTCGATGCTGGAGCTTGGGCTGGAGGGGTTCAAAAAAAAGGGGGTGGGGTGGGGAAAGGGAAGGCAGGCCAAGGATCCTGACCCAGCTGGCGCACGGGCTCAGCTCCCAGCGGTGCGGTTTGGGTCTGGCTGGAACAGGAAGTTAGTCGCGGGAACGCAGAGGCGGGGCAGAGGGGCGCAGGGAGCTTACCCGCGGCAGGTGCGCAGGCTCAGCTCCCAGCGGTGCGGTTTGGGTCTCGATAACAATAAATTTTAAGTGTCCTTTTTAAGAAATTTTTATTTTTATTACTTTTAAGAAGAACTAACAATGTGACAGTTTCAAAACCCGTTAGTAGAACATTTCCAATATTTGATACAATGCATATCAATGTTTAGTGTCCTTATCATACATATACAAAATAGACAATTACATGAGATGCTACATGTATTAATGGGTTTGACAGCAACAACAGTATATAATACATGTTTGTGCCTTAGTTTTTTAAAATTATTTTATCTTAAAAATATAAACAGGTAAATAGCATTTTTACACTGTCAGAGAATAAAAGGTGACTTTACAACTTGGAAGAGACAGACAGATTCTTGCTGTGGGCCAGACCTCAAGACAAAAAAGGAAACAAATATAGCTACATACTTTCTAAAAATGTGCTTTAGGGACTGATATTTTAAGTAGCTATCAGTCACCTTAAAAGAGCCTAAATGAGTCACTAACCCAACCCCCAACAGGAAGAAACCCTGCCTGTATTCATGCCCCTTTGCTAGGTGACTTGCTTCCCCATTTGGTACTTGATTTGATCAATTTTACCTGAGCAATGATGCTTTCAATCTCATTGGCTGACCACAGTTTAGCCCCACCTCATGCCCACCTGAGTGAGTTCCCATGATCTCCACCACCTTAGACTCCCCTCACCACATGGTTTTACTCTATGAAAGTCGCTGGAGGAGCCAGCTTCCTCGGGACAACACACTCGGGCCCCCATTCTGTCCCTTTCTTGGACAGGAACTTTTTTTCCCCCAATACGTATGTTCTGCTCAGAACCTCTGTTTGTTCCTAAAATTCATTCTTTGGTTTTAAAGAACACAAACTTGACCCAGGTCAGGTCAGCAGATCATTTTCCCCCTCTGTTATTTGGAGATTCCCTATATCATTTAGAGGTCATCCACCCGAGATCAACTTTTGTCCTGTATCAGGTGGGTGTCGGGGGATTTGTATTAACGCTACCTTTTTTAAAAAAACAGCTACCAAATCCATGGCAGTCCAAACAATATGGAACAGTTCTGTTTTTGGAGATTTTCTGGAGTCTTAATCATTTTCTCCGTCATCTACTTTAAGATAGTGTCAGGAGCAGGGATATAGCCTAGCAGAAACTGAGTTTGCCCGGCAAGTGTGAGTTTTGATTTCCCATGCTAAACATGAATAAATAAATAAATAAATAAATAAATAAATAAATAATTCCAAAGCACATGTGTGTGTGCATGCATGTGTGTGTATGTGTGTGTGTGTAAACATTCCTTTTTCTATTTTAGTATGAATGTCAGTGAATTACAAGAGATTTGTTACTTATTTGTAAAATGGCTTTGTGGCCAGGCGTGGTGGCACACACCTGTAATCCCAGCGCTCAGGAGGCTGAGGCAGGAGGATGGGTGTGAGTTCGAGACCAGCCTGGTCTACAGAAGTGAACTCAAGGGCACCCTGAACTGCATAATGAGACCTTGTCTCAAAAAGGCAAAATAAATAAATTAATTAATTAAATAAAATAAAATGGCTTTGTGTTAGGCGCTTTTGCCCAACTTTAGTCAGGTTAAAATGTTCTGAACATGTTTACAAGCTAAAACTACTTGTAGATTAGGTGTATTCAGTGCACTCTTGTGACATTGTCAGCTTAAAGGCTGGTCAGAAAGTAACCCCATTCTAAGCATGTTATGTGCTGCTGACGACATTACTGGTGTGTTTGATGAGCATTAATGGTATGTGGGGCAAGTTCCCCAAGACACCACTAGCTTTCTCTACTACGTTGAACAATGTTTATATAACTTTTAAGATTAACATGATTGGTGCATTTAGGAGATACAGAAGAATCACATTCATCATAGAGAACCTGTACACGTATGTAACGTAACATACCTTGATTCTTCTTTTTTCCCCAATCCTGTTTACTCCCTATGGTCCCTCTTCCCCTCCTTAATTACAAAAGCTTCATTTTTATTTCTTTATTCTGTTCTCTCTTTTTATTTTTACCTTTTCCTTCCTTCCTTTCCTTCTCTAGCCTCCCGGTACCCACTCCCATGTGAAAATTTTCTATTTCCAAATATCTATTTTTAAGGTTTATCCTTATGTACCATTTAGAATTCTCACATCAGAGAAATAATGTGATATTTAAACATGTGTGTCTGATTTATTTTACATAAAGTTGGTCTCAAGTTGCAGCCATTTATCTAGAATTGTCTAATGATTATTTTTCTTTATGGCATAATATTAGTCTAATACATATAAAGTCCTTTTTATTCATTTATCTGTTTATGTGCAGTTGGGATGTTTCCAATATTTAGCTATCACAAATTCTGCTGTTACAAACATGGGTGTGCATATATCACTGTGGTATGATACTTTTGATTATTTTTCAGGAGATGTCAAGAAGAGAAATAACTGGGTCAAATGGAACCTTACTGCACTCCCACCAGCTGTGCAGAGGGATTTCTTATTTCCCAAAGCATTGCCATCATTTTTATTAATTGATTTCTTGTTAACAGTCATTTTTTCTAGAGAGAGAAGGAATCTTAGCAATACTTTAATTTGCATTTCTCAAATGACCAGTGACATTGAACATTTTCTCATATATTTATTTGTTATTTGTACTTTTTCATGTGAGAACTGTCTATCTCAGATACTCATTTTTAGCTTGGGTCTTTGAATTTGAGGGGTCTGATTTTTTACTACTTTTTACATTATGGATATTATCCCTTTGTCTAAGGAACAGCTGAAATCTTTCTCCATTTAGTGGGCTCTCTTAACTCTGCTGGTGCTTTCTTCTGCTATGCAAAAGCTTTTTAATAAGATGAGATCCCTGTTATTGATTCTTTCTAATATTTCCTGTATTATTGGGGTTGCGTCCATAAAATTTTGCCTACACAAATATATTCAAGAATTCTATGGCTTTCCTTATATGCTGAGCTGTAAAAGGTTCAAGTCAACAGCTTCTGACATTGCCAGTTCTGCTGATGACCCACTAGTATTATGGACTATTGGACTATACATACAGCTACTTTCTCTTAGTTCAACGAGAGGACAGATTTGTACTAATAGCGTTCAGACAAAATATCATGTCTGCATCTTGTACTCTGAACAACTACTATGAAGACAACAATATGCAATGTATTAATTGTTGTGACTGTCGTACTGACCTGTTTGAAACTGTCTCATTGTTATTTCTTTCTCATTAAAATTAATAAAATTTTAAAAGGAGTTCTATTACTTTTTTCTTCCAGCAGGTTGAGTGTTTTCACTTTAATATTTAGATATTTGATTCACTTATATTTTAGTTTAGTAGATGATGAGAACTATGCATCTAGTTTTAATTTTTGATGAGTGTGGAAAGCCCATTGTTTCTAGCGCTGTTTACTGAAGAGATTGTTTTTCTTTCAGTGAATGTGCCTGGCTCCTTTGTCATAGTTGAGGTGGCTGAGTGTGTTTGCAGTGGTTTCTGCATCTTCTGGTCTGTTCCATTGATCTTCATGTCTGTCTGTCTGTTTGTTTATTTATTTATTTTGCCTATCCCATGCTGTTTCTATCATGGTAGCTTTGTAGTGTGATTTCACAGTGAAATTGTCATGTTTCCTGCCTTGCCCTTGTTTTCCAGAACTGCATTTGAATTCTAGGTGACTTCTGGTTCCAAATAAATTTTGGAATTTTTTTTCTATTTTTGTGAGGTATGCTACTGGTATTTTGGTTGAGATTAAATTAAATCTGCAGAAAAGTTCTGCGAGTATGGACATTTTCACTTTATTTCTTACTATCCAAGAACAGGAAGTAGCTTTTCATTTATGATATCTTCTTTAACCTCCTTTTTGAGAGTACTGTAGCTTTCAATATAGAGATCTATGATTTCCTTCATTAGATTTAATCCTAGCCATTTCTTTTTTCTTTTCTTTTCTTCTTTTGGATAGTATAGTGAAAAAATGTTCTTTTCCTAATTTCTCTCCCAGTGAGTTTGCTACTCAAACTTGTGCAAGAAGGCTATGAGTTTTTGAGTATTGGCTTTGTATCCTACTACACTCCTGAATTTGGTTATTAAATCTAGTAGTGTTTTGGTGGAGTTTTGGGCACCTTCTAAGTATGACATCATGTCATTCACAAATAATGATAACTTAATTTATGCTTTTATTTTTCTTGTTTCTTTTCCCCTTCTCTCCTCTAATTTCTCTGGCCAATGTTTTAAGAGTGTTGATAAATAAGAGTGGCAATAGTAGGCATCTGTGGTGGATTAACTGTCAACTTGTACCAGCCAACTGAACTGAATCGACTTGGTTCTGGATGTGGAAGAAATCACTCATGATTTTTGCCAACAACACAAAAGGAGAACTGGAGAAAAGATTAGATATGCTGTTGATTCTCCTGGAGAAGCTTGTCATTCTGGTTTTTCTGATATGAATGCAGCTGTTCTCATCATAGTAGGAACTCGGGACCTCACTGTTGCTGAGGTTGGCTGCAGTTCCCTTCTTACAAGCATCATTCCTTACCTTAAGCATCACTTCCTGGCTGCATGCAGATCCCTTAACCTCTTGGTACAGACCTTTTATCCCACTGGTGAAGACTTTCTAGCTTCCATCACTGGTCTTGAAATGGGTTTTTATGAGATATTGCCATGGGATTTAGGCCTCCAGTTGGATTTGTGAAGATAATGGCATGGGCTCTAAGTCTTCAGCTAGATGCATGCAAGATATTGCTTTATTCTCAAGGCTGTACAGTGTGTGAACAGATTTTTGTGGTCTTCTGCATTTGACTTTGGGTGAATACTATAGAATAATCCTATGATTTATATGTCCTGTATTAAATTTATTTTATTGTATATCCTCAACCTTGTCTTATTCCTGATTTTAGAGTGAAAGCTTTCAGTTTTTAACAATTCAGCATGATGTCTCATTTTAGTTTGCTATAGATGGCTTTTGTCAGATTTAGATAGAGGGAATCCATTCAAATTTTTCATAGGGTTTTTATTATGAAGAAGTGTTGGAATTTCTCAAATGCATTTTCTGCACCTATTGAGATGACCATGTAGTTTTTGTCCTTAGATCTGGTAATAGGGTATATCATCTTTATTAATTTGCATATGTGGAACCACCCCTGCATCCTTGGGATGAATTGTACTTGATCGTGATGTACAATCTTCTTGATTATTTGTTACATTCTGTTTGTCAGTATTTGGCTGAGGAGTTTTTCATCTATGCTCATTATGCAGATAGCCTGCCATTCTCTTTCTTCTTCTGGTTTTGGTAATGCTTGCTTTCAGGAATGAGTTTGGCAATATTAGTTACCTTTCAATTTCATTAAAGAGTTTGAGGACTAATAACATTAATTCTTCTGTAAATTCTTTATAGTATCTGTCAGGACTTGAACTTTTTTGGCAGGATTTAATTACATCTTCAATTGTATTAAGTGGTATTTGGCTTTTCGGAAATTTTATATCTTCTTGATTCAGCTTGGTAATTTACATGCTGAATATAATAATTACATTATTATAATCTACATAATAGAAATCTGATTATTTATTCTATGGTTTTTCACCTCATCAGAATACAGGCTTTTCTGCAGTAGGTGTTCATGATCTTCTGAATTTCTGTAGGACTTTTTGTAATTTCATCTTTTTCATTCCTAATTGCATGACTCTCAGTTCTTAATTCCTTTCTTTCTTTCTTTCCTTCTCTCTCTGTTTTTTCTTTCTTTTATCAATGTTTTTTTCTTTATTTCTAATGGTATGTCAATTTTATTTATTTGATCAAAGACTCAACTCTTCAATCCATTAATTATTTGTATTGCTTTCTTAGTCTCATTGCATTAATTTTGCTCTGATCTTTACAATGTCCTGCCTTGAATAAGATTTGGGCTTGACTTACTCCGCTTTTTTTTTTTTTTTTTTTTTTTACAACCTTAAGTTTCAACATTGGGTTCATTATATGAATGTATTCTGTTTTTTCTCATGTGGACTTTAAGCATTTTGTAACATGCTGGAAATATTACCTTAATGGCTGGCACTAGAATTCATCTTAAGAAAATATCTAGAAGATAGACATGCCATCTTTTTCTGCCCTAAACTACAAAAGAAAAATCAACCAAGTATTTGTGAGTGTAGCTACTTCTTGAGAGCACACAGTCAAGGAAGATCCCCAAGTAAGGGCAGTTAGAGAGACTATTAAGTATTTTAAAGCATTTTGCTATTTGTTAAGTGGTCCAATGCCCTCCACCATTCTTTTGACAAAGTATTAAATATAATATACCCACCAATGATTACAATGAATACTATCTCTATTTTACCAGATTCGGCTGGGTTCAACAGTGTACTTCAAGCTAGAGATAAAAAAAAAAAAAAATCGGAATTTCCAAAAGTTTAGTCTAATGGAGGAGACAACTAAGAAAAATTAAAGTTCTGAAATTAATGCTCTTTAATAGAGATATATATGAGTGTGCTTTGTGAGAATGATGGATCAGCCCTTTCTGTCTGCCTGAGTACCATTCCTGTTTTGTATCCATGCTGCAGACAAGGTAGGGAAGGCCCCATTAATATCATGCTCAAAAATATGATCACTTGAAGCCTTTTCCTTCTTACCACAATGGTTATCGCCTTCCATATGTTAACTGTAGGAGGCCTCTTTGGGAAGCTCATGACATAACAACGTCCCTTTCAGGACATAGAAACGTCACTGCATCTACTCAGTTACTAATTAAAGACACGTAGAAAAGAATATTTAGAATGGGCTTGATCTTTATCTTCAACAATCTATGTGTGAAGCATTCTGTTTCCTAGTTTGTTATTGTGGCCCACACTAGGGGTTAAATCTAGGGAGCACAGGCCACATTCACCGCTCTTGTTATTTTTTATTTGAGGCAAGGTCATGCAAATCATCCAGGCTGGATGATTTTATTTGCAGTACTCCTACCTTAGCCTCCCAAATAGCTACAATTATGGGCAAAAGCTACCATATCTGGCTCTTTTTCAATTTCAAGTCCAAGTGTTAAAAAACACTGTCCATTGTGAAAACAAACAATTTTGTGCTTCACTTAGAATTTAACTGCTTGAAATAGATACCCTCAATGTCTTCGTTACCTCATTGTTTTTAATGTTCTAGCTCACTATCAACGAACTAAGTGCTAACACCTTGTGAGTCTATGTTCTCTACGTGCTTCTAAATGAAAGGGTAGATTGGCTATACAAGCTGTAAGAGTTACAGAAGTGATGAAATTGGGCCACTTTTACTTAGTCCATCCCAAGTAAAACCATAAGATGAGCACCAGCAAAAGCCAGAACTGAGAACAGAAGCTTAGTGACACCTCGCAGGGGAAGCAGATATAGATTTAATCCATGCAATATGTAAAAATAGGGCTTTGTGCTGGAAAATAATTAGAGGGATCTAGTATTAGTGTTTAGAAGGATACAGGGCATGTGGTGGCCTTGAATATTTCTCTAAGTTGCTTCTCTTGCACATCACAAAAACACAATGAAAACTGTTTGAGTATGAAAGATTGAAACACTGTAAAATAAAAGTAGCTGATTCAGAGATTTTCATACAGAGGATTTAGACAGTTCTATCATGATGTGATGCTAAAGTAGTCAACTGGTTGCAATAAAGAGAAACACCAAAATTGCGTACTTCACTGACACCTGCATAGTAATATATTACTCTTCACTACCTTCAGCATTTTCTGCTATCAAAAAGAAAACAAATGAAGAGCAAAACTATTTCAACTGCAATTGGATTCTCATGGTTTTATTTAAAGACTCTGTCCCAAATTGATCAGAGTGGCTGACCTCTACAAAGTTAGGCTTCTACAAAGTCAATAAATGTTAATCATTAGCCAAGAAAAGTTACCATTAAGTGACAACTGCTGTAATGCATAACATTTGTGTGAGGACAGTGGGCAACAGAGGGGCAACCATGCACTGTATGGAGTAAGAAGCCACATTAAATAAAGAGCCCAACATGCTGTCCTAGCAAGGAGAAACAAGAAAATGGATACAGAAATAACTCAAGTGGCCTCCGATACATTTTACTGCAATAGGTGAAAAATATTTTCAGGCACTTAAAACAAGTTGGTGCTCCATAAGTCCATATTAAAAGTGTAATCTTAATATATATTGACATTTTCCACAAATTTATTCACAACGGATTGTAGAACTTCAAGAATTGTACACACTATCTTCATGATCTTGAGGACAGGCGAAGTTTTCATAAACATGATACATAAAATACAGGAAGAGAAAGAAAAATTGTTAAACTAGAGCCAATTATTGTTAAAACTTTTATTCTTCCAATGTTATTATAAAAGGATGAAAAGATACTATGCAAACATAAAATAATAGAAGATACCACGCAAGCACACTATACTTGTGTACTGGTATTTGTCAGTAGATGTTACTTGAAATACATATATCTAAGGAAATTAAAATTATCAAAATAAAGAGAAATATACAAGCATCAGACAGGTTGTCAATGTCAATGGGAAATTAAGATTCCTGGTCCTGGAGAGATAGCTCAGAGGTGTAAGCATCTGCCTGGCAAGCAAAAGGATCTGGTTTCAACCCCTGGTGCCATACACTGTACCTGCTCTGCTGTGCGGGCCACTGAAACCAAGCATGGAGGAACATCGGAAGTCTGAGCTACATAGCAAGACCCTGTACCAAAGAAAGAAAGGAAAGGAAGGAAGGAAGGAAAGAAAGAAAGAAAGAAAGAAAGAAAGAAAGAAAGAAAGAAAATATTTTAATTAGGAAAAAAGATTCCTACCTTCTAAAGTCTAAGCCAGTGTTTCCGTTGTGTCATTCAATTCCATTTTGTATAAGTTCCATTTAATCTGTATAAATAGAAAGAAGAAAGCTCTGTGTCACCTTTTTCTTACCTAGGAAATAGGAAAAATGCTATAGGCATTAAAATAATGGAAATAAAATAGCACAATACCTGATGCATATATCTTTCTTAAAAAGTTCAGCAGTAGTGGTTATATCGGTACATTTTATTTATTATTTGTTTATTTTCTTTCGAAGCCAGCTCAGCCTACCCTGGTGGTAGGGCTGGCATGACATGTGGTGCCAAGGATAAAACTGCTGTCCCTACGCTTGTCTAAGCTTGCCTCAGCAGGCACTTCAAACCACTGAGCTATCACATTGACCCAGTAGTGGTTATGATTATGTTAATTGTGATGGTATATTAACATAGCTTTAACCCCTGCCATGAGAGACAAGAAAGGGGAGAAAGTCTTTATTAAATGAATCAAACACCAAATATATCTCAGCCAGGTTTCAAAGAATGTGCTTCATCGGATCACTGGGCCTTGTTGACTGACAGCTATGGAAGGGTAAGAAAGGGTGATTTCAGAAAAGCCAACACATTCCCTGAATAATAAAACACTAAAGAGCTAAGATGCAGCTATCGTGGTGGTCTTAAAATACCGAGATAAATATTACAGACTCTGTTCCTCTAGTTTCTGTCATTTTTCTTGTGGTTTAGCAAGCTGTGGCACAGGATGTGAGAATCAACAGGTGTCCACCCATCTTCCCCATTCCAGTAAGTTTTATGAGCACCCACTTACAGCACGTCTATAAAAGTGTGTCGTTCTTTACTCAAGGGAATAATTAGCCCTTGAATCAGTAAAGAGTAAATCGTAATATATTTACTTGAGTCAGTAGTTGACATAATGTGTACATAGATATGTACATAAAGGAAAAAAGGGAAGAGTTCTACACAATTCTAGGTGGTATAAACACACTAACATGTCTACTAGTTGAACAAAGAAATAAGACTGCTTTAGTCCATACCTATTCCATCCTTGAGGTGAACAATATTTAATTCTTTCACACATTGATTGGCTGAATCCTAAATGTATTACCCATTGTTAAAATTCATGGAGGGAATGTTACATTAGTACTAGCTAGTAAGTGAAATTTTACATGAAGTGAGAAATTATGTGTTTGCATATTTATTCATAATTTCTGATATTCTCACACCAAATTAATATGAAGCTATGTGCATTTTTGTAGTTGAGGAAATTGCTGTCTCCAAAGGCTCATTTTCCATCACAATTTTGAGGCTAATTTGTAACTAGAACTATAGCTTGGTGTCTCTTACTTTTCTCTCATTATTTGGACAAAATACCCAAAACACAAATTTAGGGAAGGAAAGGGCTATTTAGCTCACAGTCAGCAGAGGTTTCAGTCCATGCTCGCTGGCTCCACAGCAGTGGCACAGTGCAGAGGGCAGCAGCTCATGGCAGCAGAAGTCAGCAAAGAGCAAAGCCAGAAGGGAGGAGCAGTGAGTGTGGCAGCTAACAAGCCTCTCTCCCTCCTTTATGTTGTACCCGATTATCAGTCCCAGGGCAGAAGTAGTGCTCACACCCATATTGACAGCATTGGATCATGAGTTAATCACAAACGAGAAACTGTCCCAATAACTGTATAAGGCTTTGAGGGGAGAAAGGGAGAATTAGACACAAACCATAACGTTGGGTATTACAGTGATAGAAAAAAAAAAAAAAGATTGCTTGGTAGCTATAGTTATTGTTGCAAAATTTATTGTTTCATAGCTCATTATAAGAATACACTAGCCGGGCGTGGTGGCTCACACCTGTAATCCCAGCACTTGGGAGGCTGAGGCAGGAGGATCGTTGTGAGTTTGAGACCAGCCTGGGCTACAAAAGTGAGCTCAAAGCCAGCCTGAACTGCACAGTGAGACCCTGTCTCAAAAAAAAAAAAAAAAAAAAAAAAAAAAAAAAAAAAAAAAAAAAAAAAAAAAAAAAAAAATATTTTTTTTTTAAT
>PVJA010054149.1:0-11689 GCA_004027025.1 Myocastor coypus
TTTTTTTTTTTTTTTTTTTTTTTTGTTGCTGGGTGGTCAAGGGCAAGTCGAAGCACGACCTGTATAACTAAACATTCATTTTTTTTGTATCTTCCAGGGTCAAATTACTAATTTCAATTTATAATAATATACTCAGCATCCTGGGAAATGAAGTAGGAGCAATACAAGTTTGAGCCAGGCTTGGTGAGTTAAGAAACTTAATGCGATCGTGTCTCAAAATATAGAGAAAAGCTGGGGATGCACTTCAGTGCAAAGTTCCCATGTTCAGTTCCCACAAAGAGAAAACAGAACAGTATTTGTTTATATGGGGAAAACTGAAGTACAGAAGTGCTATAATTTTGATTGATCTTTCTGTAAACATACAAGTGTTGCAATAGGCCCTATCATTTAAAAATACATTACGGGGGGCCCGGCAGGATGGCTCAGTGGTCTAAAGCGTCTGCTTAGGAAAACTTAGGCCACTGCAGGGACCTAAGTTCGATTCCCGGCACCACATGCTGTGCCAGTCCTGCCCTCAGGGCAGGCTGAGCTGGCCATAAGAATAAATAAACAAACAACAAAAGTTCTGAAACAAGAAAAAAATTTAAAAAATAAGCGATTGCCTGGCAAACACAAGGACCTGAGTTCAATCCCTGGTCCCACAAACAAAAAAATACATTATGGGGTCTGGGACCATAGCTCGGTGGCATGAGTGCCTGCCTGACAAGCACAAGGCTCCAAGCTAGATGTCCTCTACTGTATGTTCTCCCAACCCCAAAACTAGTAATGGTGGTACATGCCTTTAATCCCAACACTGGTGAGGTTGAGATAGGAGGATTACTGTGAGTTTCAACTGCATAGCAAGAACCTGAAAGTAAATAAGTAAATAAATAAATAAATGAATGAATGAATCTATCTGCTACATATATATATATATGTATATATATATATATATATATACAAAAAAATATAGATATATAACTACATTCTCTTAGTTGAATAAGAAGAAAAAATGTACTAATAGTGTTTATACAAGATGTCATGCTTGCATCTTGCCCTCTGAATTACTACTATGAAGACAACAATATGCAATGTTTTAATTACTGTAACTGTCCTACTGACTTGTTTTGAAACTGTCTCATTGCTATTTTTTCTCACTAAAATTAATTTTAAAAAGAAATTAAATAAAAAAGAATGACCAAAATGTTACTCACAAACAAGAGTAGATTCTCCATTATTAAGAAGAAACAAACAAAAGGACAAAACTTTGTTTTCAAAAAATAAAAAATAAACTGAAATGGTTAAAATGTATTAAAAATCACTGTAGAAGAACTTAGGATTACTTTTCTGTTTTCATTACATATTTTTATAAGTAAACTGTCATGATTCTTATGATAAACAAATCGATTTTCAAAATATTTTTTTCACTGTTCCATCTCAGAGTTTTATATGACATTTTACATTTTCCAAACTATCTCCTGAGTAAGCCTGTCAAGTTAACTTAAAAACAATGTGTGTTTGTTATAAGCAAAATGAGTCATAAAGGTAAGGATAGATATAGCAGAAGGTTCTTTGTCATAGGAGAACTAGGGGAAGTTTTTAACGTTTTATTGGCACATGGTCTAAGACTTCATTTATTATGTAACTACATCAAAATATTGCATGGTTCTTTCTTCATTTGTGAATTCAACTTCTTGGTTTACAAATGTGTGACTGACTATATGTATAAAATAGAAGATTTTCATGGGTTAATCCATAGTCTGCTCCATTTTATTACTGCATAGTACTCCACTATAGGAGTATAACATGTAGTAGTATCTTTATCCTCTTGCCAATAGATGGAAAGGTACATGGCTTATTTGAAATGTGGAGTTATTATGAACAAAGTTGCAAAGAACATTTCTGTATATGTTTTGTTGGTGAATATCAAAGAATGAAATATCAAACACAAAGGTTTATATGCCATATAGTCTTATTAACTTGAAATTATAGAGGAAGTAATCTCTTAGTGACAGAAATGTGATCAGTGTAGAGTGGATATAATGCAAAGATGCATAGAAAAAATTAAAGGATGACGCTAGTGTTCCCTGACATTATATTGGCTGTGCTTACATGACTATACTCCTTTTTCCAATATGAAATTGTGCACTTAAAATGGGTGAAACATGTTATATGAAAATTTTGCCTCAATAAAACCAAGTGAAGAAAATGCAGAAGACAATCATTAATTTTAAAGGATATTGCAGTCTCAAGTGATTAAGACTGACTCTTACAATAAAGCTGAATCATTAGTGCTTGCAGAGATGTTTTAATTCCTTCTCTTCATTGCTGTAATACCTAATTCTCTTTCAGATACTTTTTTATCAATTGGTAATGTGAAAGAACATGTTTGCTGAGCCGTACACTTCTTTATGTTCTTTCCTTTAACTATAGAATGATGCAGCTGATGCGTTCAAAACAGTGTTTATAAATGACTGAATTCAAAGTTAAGGATGATTCTAATTCTCAGTCTCCATCTGGCAGGACTGAAGGGGATAATTTCATTCTTTCAAGTGCAGCGTTTATGGCTCTATTCACAGTGCCTGTCTTAGTGCCTAGCATAGTGGGCCTTCCATAAATATTTATTGACTGAAAAAAATACCATTAAATGGTTCATTCTGTTTTAGAGTGTACTGCAGAAAAACTGGGCTTGAAAATAAAGTATCTGTAACCACAATGCAATCTATAATCATGGACTAGTTGCCTCTTTAGAAATTGGAGTAAATGAGATGGGGCTTCATCCCGTTATTTCCATCAAGACCTAATCACTCTTGCCCATGTTTGGGAGTGATATTTGCTATTAGTTCAGAGTTCAGTCCTACTTTGAGGCTTGACCTTGACCTAAATATGTCAACTTCTGAAAAATTGTCCTTTTCCCTGGCAGTAGCATACAAGAACTTATTTACCTGTACAGAAGACAAGTCTTTATCTCCTTGCCCTAATTCAGGACAGTGGGAAAGGCCATAGGTCTCTGTGTGAGACCCTGAAGTCTAATCAAATCCAAATCAAGGTTTAAATTCCCCCACTGCTTGCAGTGCTTTCTCATTTCCTTAACGGTACCGCTTTTGAGATCATTCTCTGTCTTATAAACCTGCTGTATGGACCCACTTCTTTCCCTGGAAAACTAATCTAACACAGTTAAGATAGAGAATACCACGAAAGCCTATTAACATATATGCGATTCGAATGCTACATGCCTCACTGGACAGCTAGAAAGCAAGAATGGCCTTAACTCTGACAGTAGTCACTGTACTAATAGCCCACAAAGTGCATAACATCTCCACGATCTCACTCTTCAACTCTTGAGTCATTATGTTTTCCTTGCAATTTTCTCAGGGTCAGGTACCAGTCAACTAGGCAGAGCCTCTGTGATAGTATTAGGAGAGAAAGTGTATTCAAATTAGACAATTAACGGGAAATCTGAAAAGCTTGCCAACCCTAGCTGCTTGCCACCTAAAAACTGCTCCTTAGAACTTCAGCTGTTCCCCATACTCAGATGTAATATGTGCCCCTGGCTGGCAGCCTTCTCTCATTAAAAGACACACAAGAAACAGCGTTCCACCTTTTATGTAGGCCCATGTCTGTGAGTTTTGTCTCATTATCAAAAGGATCTTTCAATTTTTTAAAAAAAGAGTATTCCAACTTTACATAGGAAAGATAAAATAAGTTTAGTCTTAGACTTGTTTTTCTTTTTTAATCACTCATAACTTTTCACTAAAAGTCGTTTTTAACATCTCACAGCCATTATTGTATTTAAATTATACTCTTTGCTCCAAACCCCTGCAGTAAGCGGAAGAAGGATTTTTTTTCTTTTTTTTATATAGGATAATTGAGAAAAATGTACTTTCAAACAGTGAAGTGACTTGAAAATACAAGGATGGCTCAGGTACAACCTGGGCCCTCAAAAGATCACAGGAAGCAGACATAGAAAAAATGGTAACACATTGTAATAGATTTTATTTGAAAGAAAACACCTAGTGCTCTAAAACAGCCAAGGCTGATTCTTTACCATAAGCTCAAGCAAAGTTTCTATTAGCGTTACAGATGGAACAACATGGGGCAGTTATGTAGAAGTCAGGAAAATAGGCAGAAAGAGAGGTATTCGATTGTTCCCCAATGCTTGATATTAAGTCTGCTAAGAATTAAGCTTCAGATATTAATACCATGATTCCCTCCTTCAGTAAGAGTTTTAATTAGAAAGATAAATGAACAAACATTACAATATCATGAGACAAGTTCAAGGAGAAAGGAATGTAAGTGTTACAATGGAGGAAAGAAAAGGAATGGGAAACTGTCCCTGGAGGGAAAGAATGAATCACAGACAGCCTCCCAATGTAGGTGACTACTGTGTTGTATAGAAGAATGAATGAGGAATCTGTGCCATAGATGACCTCGTACAAGATGGAAGGGTTCCACAAAAGCAAATGTAAGTGTGCTTGTGTAAATACCAGGAGCTGCTTGTGGAAACCAGGCCCTACTAGCTAGTGCCCACATTGACTGCATATGGGCCACATTCATTTAATTTTTCATGTTTTTAAAACAGGGCCTACAATGTCTCACTCCATAGGCTGGATTTGTAGTGATTCTCCTGTTTTCAGCCTCCCAAGCTCTGGGGTTACAGGCCTGCATCACTATGCTCGCTCTCAATCCCAGTGCCAGCATGCCCTAGGCACGGGGCTGGCATGGCATGCTGGGGATTGAACCCAAGTCCTTGTGTCTGCATAAGCAGGCACTTTAATTTGCTGAGTTACCTGGCTGGCCCAGGTTCACATTCTTAAAGTAGCCAAGTGGTCAGCAGGTGCTTTTAACTGTTGGTGCAGAGGTCTGATGGCTTTTGTGCTTTGCATCACCTATTCTCCTAGTAAAAATTAGTTACATTAGAGCCAGTGTTTCTGGCTTGTCTCTTAATTCTGCTTAGTAGCACAAACACAAGCAAAGAACTTCAAAAGTCACCTTATAATTTTGGAAACAATAGTACAAAAGGTAAATTGAAATTCACAGCAGATTTCCAGATCACAAGACAAGCCATTCTAATTTCTAGAGAGATAAAAAGAAGCCAAGTCCTTAGCTCAGACTCATTTCACCATATTATCACTTACTCCTTTTCTTCTTCAGTGATCTTGACCTTGACTTATTCCCATGGGTGCACTGCCTAGCGGGATTGTGAATCATGCCAGGAATCAGATGGGCCTGCAGGGAGACCTGCCATTCCTCATAAAAGTAATTTGGAAAACGTATGTACAATGACCATAGCACTTATGCTAAGGGGTGTGGAACACTTTTTTGATATTAAGAGAAGGTTTCTTCAGGCACAAGCAAAATCCCTCCAGTTATGCAAATGAATGTAAGACTTCAAAAAAGGGCAAGTCATAAAGGGAAAAGGCAAGGCAGAAAGTGCATGGTACGTGCAGACATATAATAAGGAAGTAGGATTGAAAGTGGACTTTGATGTTTTTGCCCTCTAACTGCTTCCCTGTCCTCATTTTCATACAGCACACATATATTCCTGTCACTCATTTGAGAGGTTTTTAAATACGGTATTTTTTTCTTTCAAACCTGCAAAGACACTTTTTTATGTTTTAATTTGGAGACTTATTTCTGTAGCCAACCTTCCCACCTGAAATGCCTTCACAGGTCCTAACACTAGCTAAATCATAACCCATATTTAGAATCTTCCCATATTCATGTACCCTACTTGAGAAAATTTCTAAGACATTTATCATGAGTTCAACATAGTTAAATCTCAGATCATGTCGCTGTGAATTCTAAATCAGGGCTCTGGTAGCTCACTTTAACCCTAGTGTTAATATTACTTGCCCTTGAGACAAGGGGGTCACTACAAGTCAGAGCTACATAGCGAAACCCTGTATCAAATAAACAAAGGTTAAAAATATTTAGTTGCTCTAGTTATCTTTTGGTGGTACCTGGTATATGCTGTGGTCTTAAGTTTTATCATTATTGTAGCTATAGGTTTACAAATCCATTTTGTGAAATTGGGTCATTATTAATGAACAGTAGATGTTTGATCCGTACAACATAGTATCAAATATATAGTAAAAAATCAGAAAATGGCTTTGAGAGATTTAAAAAAATAACAAGACAATGAAATAGGCAAACACCTGGCAAATACAAAACATAAGGGGAAAATTAACATACAAATTGGAAATAGGAATGACGACATTGCTAATAATAGAAGATATTTTATTAATATTTAAGAAACTCTTGAGGAAATAAATATTTCATAAGAATCTAAGAACTTCTGAAATTAGCACAAAGTAGAAAACTTGGAAAATTTGGAAAGACTGATAATTATGAAAGTAATAGGAAATTCTATTAAAGATAATCATCTTCAAAAGACTGCTGGCTCAGGACATTATGTTCAGTAAAATAGCCAGACATGGAGAGATAAATGTTACACATTCTCTCATATGTGGGCATGAGAGCCATGAATGTAGAATACTGATTACTAGTGGATAGAAAGAACGGGAAGAGAGATGTCGTATAATGTGTATCAAACACATTTAACTAGATTTAATTTTAGTTCTGTCACTATGGTTTATAATGCCATAGTATCATATATATTTTATGCTTAGAGTAGAAGTATTGGAATGTTTCTAACAGAAAGTAAAGATGCAGATACGGAAAGATTAAATTTAGTGAATGGAACAATTCATGTTTGTGAGTACTAATTGTGCTATATGAACTTGACTGGAGTAAAACATACCTGCAGCTTACTAAAGCACACTTCTGGACGTGTCTGCACATGATTCACATGTGGGGCAGCAAATTGAAGAAGATAGACCCACCATCACTGTGGGTCTTGAGAACCCACAGACTTGTAGGTTGGATGGAATCAAATGGTATGAAGAAGGATGTGTGCCCATTCTCAAGAGTGCTAGGGGCCACCCAGATAGCTCAGCAGACTAAATGCTTGCTTAGGTAGAGCGTAGCACCCAGGGCTCTATTCCAAGTGTGCTGTGTTGGCCCTGCCCACGGGGCACACTGAGAGGGTGATTGAGACTGGGAGTGCTGGTATGCCCCTGTAATCCTAGCATTCGGAAAGCTGAAAAACAGGAGATTCACTGCAAGTCCAATCTACATAGTGAGACCCTGTAGATCCTGTCCTAAATAAAAAAAGTGCTGATATTCTTCAGCAGGTACATTGTTTGCTGCCATTGCCTATGGAGATGGCCTTGAGTTCTCCACAACTGGTCCTTTCAACATAGACTGGCACTGGCGACTCTTTGGCTTTGGGCTGAACCATACAAGAATTACATGTCAATCAAAATCTTTAAAGATAAGGAGTGGAAATATTTCCGATCTGATCATTACAAATATTGATTTGATCAATAAATTTCATATATGTGTTGCATTATCACACTGTCCCCTTAAATTTGTATAATTAAAATAATACGGATTATAATTAATTTATAAGAAGTAAGGCTGTTGATATAGCTCATTGGCATAGCACCTGTCTGTCAAACATAAGGACCTGAGTTCTACTATTATTATATGTTAATATATATTGATATAGTCTTCAATCTAGGTAGCAGAATCCTTTACACCAATGTCTCTTAACGGTGCACACATGTTTTGTGGGAGAGGGAAGGTATATAATGTAAATCAGGAGGCATCTGGCATTGACTAGTGACAGCTTTGCTTGTCACAATGGGCATGGAGTACTGCTGACATGTAGTCATAGGAGGCCTGTAGTGCTGATAAACATGTTAGAGTCTACAGGACAGCAAATCACATAGTTATTCCAAAATGTCAATAATAGTCACATTAAAGAAACTGCAATTTAAGTTGTAAAAAATAATTTTGATGACCTACAAACTTACCAGCATACAGAAATAGAAAAAAAATACAAATGACATTTTATTTTAATATTCAGTAGGGTATAGGTTCTACAAGGTCTCAATACACAGATCAGATTCAAAGTGCTTCTCCTGTTTTTAGATTACCAAGTGTTTGGAATACAGGCTTGTTCCACCACACCCAATCTCAGTCACCCTCGCAGTGCGCCCTGGGGGCAGGGCCAGCTCGGTAAACTGGGATTGAACTCCAGGCTCTGCACTCTGCCTAAGCAGGTGCTTTAGTCACCTGGGCTGTTTGGCCTACCCTTTCAAATGAGCTTCAAACACAGATGTTAATTTGATACTCACACATGATAAGAAAAAATAATACTGAAAAAATATACCTTCATAGATGATACAAATTCAAATGTCAAGACTCCTAGAAAACAATAAAAGAAACAATATATTTAGAAATATATACTATATAACAAATTTAATAACCTTTAATTGTGGTAAAGAATACAACATGACATTTGTCCTCTTACAGTTTTCAATGTACACCACAATATCATTGTCTATTGGCACAGTGTCATAAAACAGTTCGCTGCAATATATTTATCTTGCATAGCTGGAACTCTATGTGCGTTAAACACTAGTATCCTTTTCCTTTCATACCAGCCCATGGAGTCTAATATTCTCCCTCTAAGTATGAGTTTGACTATTTTATTATTTATTTATTTATCTATTTGGTGGAACCAGGGATCGAACTCAGGGCATTGCACTTGCCAGGCAGGCACTTGTGCCCCTGAGTTGTCTCCCTGCACCCCCTTAATTTGACTACTTTAGATATATCCTATAAGAGCAATAGTGTAATGTTTGTTATTTGGTCCCTTGCTTGTTTCACTTAATTATAATGTTCATAATAAAATGTTCTCTAGGTTCATTCATGTTGTTGCAAATATCAGTTGCATCCACTTTTCTCTATTTGTCTATTCAACAATAAGCATTTTGGTGCCTTAATATTTTAGCTATTGTGACTAGTGCTACCACAAACATTTAGATATACTGATTTCATTCATTTTGAATTTCTACGTTCCTTTCTTTCCCTTTCTTTCTTTCTCTCTCTCTCTCTCTCTCTCTCTCTCTCTCTCTCTCTTTTTCTTTCTTTCTTTTTCTCTTTATGAGACAGGGTCTTGCTATGCAATTCAGGCTGGCATTTTGGAGCCCCAGCTGGTCTTGTAGTCACATCCATCCTCCTGCCTCAGACTCCCAAGTGCTGGGATTACAGGCATGTATGACCACGCCCAGCTATCTAAGTTCAATTTTAGTTACATTTTTTTTTTTTAAGAAAACACCATGGGGCTGGGGAGATAGCTCAGTAGAACAAGTGCTTGACTAAAAAGTTCAGGGTCCTGAATTCAATCTCTGGTACTGCAAAAACAAACAAACAAATAAACAAAAAAACCCAAAAGCCCACCATGGCATTTTTTATGTTTGATTTAACATTTTCTGTCTGAGTTCAAATTTCTCCACATGCTTACCACTATTTGTAATCATTTCGTTGTTGTATCACTGTTAGTATGATCTTCATAAAACTGTACAAAGGTGATATTTCACTGCAGTTTAAATGTACACAGTAAAATTTTTTATTTCTTAAATTTAATAACTACCTGACGTTTGAAAATTTATTGTTATGTTGAGTCTTAATTAACATTTAGAAGATAGCATAACTTGAACAATAAATGTAGAAACAGTTTTTGATAAGATTAAAAATTCATCCAGACAAAAGATTAGCCTTACTGAAATTAAAGTTTCCTATTTACTAAGGTAAATCATAGTAAACTTCATGTTTGTGAAGTTGCATAGAATAATAAGCATGACTGTCAAATGGGAAACTGAAGAAATATATTATTGCTGCTACTTTACAGGGCATGTTTCAAGAATGTTTGGAGATATAGGAAAGTAAATTAATATATAAAGTTTCATATTTTGCATATGAACACAGATTCTGTCTCATATTTGTGACTTTGAGACAACGACTTCATCTTACTAATACTCTAGAAAGAGCACTGCAATGTACATAACTTATAGCAGTGCTACGAAAATTAAATAAATTACTATGAGTAAATCCATTACTAATGTACCCTGCAATTTGTAATACACTGTGCTGGCTACTTTAATTATCACAATTCTTGTTAGCCACATTAACAAACAAAAATCTCAAAGATATACTTGTTGTTAATATTAATTTATAGGTGTTTAGTAATTGTGAAACTATACTTACAAAACACAATTTCTTCAAATTCAAAACAAATTCTGTGATGATAGAAGTCACATAATTTGCATGATGCATCACAGGCGTAATACAAACTGCTAAATTATCATGGCCCTGATCCAACATGGCCAAATTCCCAAAGCAACAGCTCATCTGCCCAATGACCACTTGCACTTTTTTCGCCACTCCAGCCCCTACATAACTTCCTTTTCTGTGCACATAAGGGAGTCTCCAAACAGTTCCTTGTGTATCACTAAACCTACTGCTAAAACTCTGCCCCAAGCAAAAGTCCGTAAAGTCTCATACTTCCTGTGTCAAGTCTGAGGACCTTCCCTTCTCCCTGTCCTCAGTCCTCTCATGTCATCGGAGTTAATAAAGGCCAGTCGTGATGTTTATTGAAAATGTTAATTTTTAATTATTTGATCAGTCTTACATATCTATGTCTGTTGATCTATATTGATTTGATGATGAAAATATGTAATGCAACCATTGTTAATTTTTTCTTGCTTTGAAATTCTGTACTATATGTACACTTTCTTGTTACTGTTTTTTTCTATCTTTGTTTCTGCTATTTTTACTCTTTAAAAAAATACTGAAAAAAAGGCCGTTCGTTTTTATATGTCTGCTTCTCTGCTGCACTGTTGCCTATAAAACCTGACACTACACAGTATAATGTATTAAATTACTCAAATGTTAAATGAGGTCATCTTGTCCAAGAAAATGACTATAATATGTAGTTACATTCAGAACAATAACAGCAATTCAATGCCCTTCTTCAATATCTATGAGTCTTCTTTCCATGTTTTCGTCCTCTACAAGCACTTAATTTCAACTCTACATACCGTGTACTAGTTCAAGGCCAACTAGGCCTACACAAAATCTCTACATATAAATTTAAGAGTCATGAAATATATATGAAAATTACCTAAATCAAAACAAATAATGGGAAAAAATATATAATATCAATAGGGTGGATTTTTATTTTCTGACTCAGGCCTTCAGGCTTTCCCTGTATAGCTTTCTTCTCATTTTTTAAGAGATATTTAGTGATCACTCAGTGTAAGCTAGAAACATTTAAAAATACAATGGTCAACAGTAGCAAAAAGAATAGACAAAATTTATTTATTTATTTATTTATTTATTATTGTCTTTTTGAGACAGGGTCTCGCTATGCAGTTGAGGCTGGCCTTGAGCTCACTTTTGTAGCCCAGGCTGGTCTCGAACTCGCACTGATCCTCCTGCCTCAGCCTCCCGAATGCTGGAATTACAGGCATGAGCCACCACGCCCGGCTCAAATTTATTTATTTTTTTTTTGGTGGTCCCCAGCATTTATTTTTTTTTCAATTTCTTTTTTATTGTTTAAATTTAACAATGGTTATATTACATATTTTATCATCAGATCAGTTTAGATTAATACATATAGGTATATAAGATTGATCAAACAATTAAACATTAACCTTTCTAAATCCACATTACTTTTTTTTTCTTTTCCCCTTTCTTTTCTTTGAAAGTTGACATATTGCATATAGTCCTCACAATCATTCCACAGAGTACAGTGTGTGGGCATGACCCACCTCCCTATTGATGTTGCATAGAAAAA
>PVJA010054150.1:0-11695 GCA_004027025.1 Myocastor coypus
CGGGCGTGGTGGCTCACGTCTGTAATCCCAGCACTTGGGAGGCTGAGGCAGGAGGATTGGTGCGAGTTCGAGACCAGCCTGGGCTACAAAAGTGAGCTCAAGACCAGCCTCAACTGCATAGCGAGACCCTGTCTCAAAAAGACAAAAAAAAAAAAAAAATGCTTGGCCACAATATAAGCTAGATGGTAAAACCCAGTGGCCTACAAAAAAACTTTTGATCCACTAATTCTAATTAAAAACAAAAGAAAATAAACTGTCACCACATTGGCAAATAGCAGGGTATCTACTGTATTTAGGCTTTTTTCTCTTTGAGCACATGTCCCTCCCTCCTTTGTCCCTCCTCTCCATAGTCTCTTAAGTCAAGGACAGATCAGATTGTGCTGCCTGGCGACCCGCAGAACCTTACCCTTCCAGCCCCACCCTCCATGCCTGCTCTGCCACGGGGCAGGCCTCAGCCCTAGCTGCTGCTCTTCAGTTCCCCCTCCAGTAGTTCTCAAACTTTCTAATGCCGTGACCCCGCAATACAGTTCCTCATGTTGTGGTGAGCCCAAACCAAAAAATAATTTTGGTGGCTACTTCAAAACTGTGATTTTAGCCGGGCGTGGTGGCTCACGCCTGTAATCCCAGCACTCGGGAGGCTGAGGCAGAAGGATCGGTGCGAGTTCGAGACCAGCCTGGGCTACAAAAGTGAGCTCAAGGCCAGCCTGAACTGCATAGTGAGACTGTCTCAAAAAGACAAAAAAAAAAAAAAAAAAAAAAAAACTGTGATTTTGCTACAGTTATGGTTCGGAACGGCTTTAGGCGACCCCTGTGTTTTGGTCGTTCGACCCCCGCCGGGATCGCGCCCCACAGGTTGAGAACCGCTGCAACTCTTTATCTTTCAGGAACTACCGCGAGGCCTTACGCTCTATTTTGGCCCTCTGCTGCCTTCCTCTCAGCTGCTAATCCGTCTACATTCCTCACATTCCTTGCCAGACCCCACCAATTTACAATTCAATCACAGTCTTTTTCTTCCAAAATCCCACTGTAAAACAAAAAACAAAAAACAAAACTAATAACTCATTTTCCCCCGACAGTGTGTGCCCATCACTGCTATACATCAAGCTAAAGAGGAAATAACAAACAGCTCTTGGAGAAAACAAACTGCCCTTTCCAGTTGAGCCTGATGCTTAGCTTCTTTGCTCCTCACTCCCCCCACCCCTGCCAGCCACCTCTGCAGGCAGTCTCCAGCTCCAGACTCACCTTATCAGTGCTCCTCTACTGTGCCTTGCCTAATCCTTACACTCTGCTCAGTTTGCTTGCTCCCACTCCAGAAATAAGAGGATTTTACGCTTTCCCAAATTCCTCTTATAAGAGATCTCTGCTAATTGACCTAAAAAAGTTCTGACTAGTCTCTTGTAATTACAAACTTAAAAAGGTCACCATAATTTGGCCTGATAAAGGTATATTTGAGTACACTTTTATTTTATAAAAATGTCTGTGTGTCCTGTATGTCCTTGTTTTTTTTATGTCATTCTGTAAACAGCTGTTATTTTCTATTTGAGCTCTAAAATATAGACTTAAAAGCATGCTTTCTCCTGAGTTACTAGCTGGTCTAGGTAATATCAAAATTAATTTATAATTAAGTAACCATTAATATAGGGAAAGATTGTTGTTGGACAGGAATCTCGATTGGTGAATAGAGGGTGGCCAACCTTTGTTCCTCAGTGGAGGGCCCCAATATTCTCCTTAAAAGACACACTCAATAATTTGATCATTGGTTGAAAGACAAAGTTTTCTCAAAAATGAAATAAGGTTTTCTCACAAAAGATATTTAATATATTAAACATATTCATACATTCCAAAATGCTGTATGCTACAATATAAACTTTCATTCAGATTTAAACATGCCTTTCGCCGGGCGTGGGAGCACATGCCTGCAATGCCAGCACTTGGGAGGCTGAGGCAGGACTGGTGTGAGTTCGAGACCAGCCTGGGCTACAAAAGCAAGCTCAAGGCCAGCCTGAACTGCATAGCAAGATCCTGTCTCAAAAAGACAAAATAAATAAATAAATAAATAAACATGCCTTTATCTTATGCTCCAGGTATTTATAATAAGACGTTCTTGTCAAGCCTAAGTGAGGTCATCAGCCAAATAATAATTTTCTAACTCAATTTTATGTGATGTATTTCCTATGTAGGTGACATTACATTTAGAGATGCAGGTTCCCGTCAAGTTAACATGAGGTTACCAGCCAAATAATAATTTTCTATATGAAATGTATGTGATACATACCCTGTGCACATTTAGAGATGCTAAACAAAATGGGGATTTTGGGGCCCGGCAGGATGGCTCAGTGGTCTAAAGCGCCTGCTTGGGAAAGCTTGGGCGGCTTCAGGGACCTCGGTTCGATCCCCGGCACCACATGCTGCGCCAGCCCTGCCCTCGGGGCAGGCTGAGCCAGCCATAAAAATGAGTGAATAAACAAATAAAGGTTCTGAAACAAGAAAAAAATAAATAACAAAATGGGGATTTTATGTGACTGTTAAGCCGCATTGTCATGTATGACTATTGATGTCAAATATCTCTATGAAATTATGTAACTGTTGTCCATTATCATTCTACAGGGATTTAATTGCTAAAATGTCCATGGTTGATAAGAAATTATAGTTTTCTAGTTATACTTTATTTCAAAGTACTTGTTACTAACATAAAATTCTAATAATCAAGGGTATGACTCTAAACTAAATATGTTAATGCAGACACAGATTCTCAAAAAATTGTTATTAATTCCTGTTTTATATCCTTATTTGTTCCTGACATTCATACTAAATCTCAGCTCTCAAACTCCACAGAAAAACTTACTTAATCTAACTTTCTGTGTCTTCAATAATAGAGACCAAAATTAACTATACACACCGCCAACTTTTGGCTGTGACACTCAGAACTCCCATAAAAGCAGGGCCTTGACAAGGTAATGCTGAGCCTAAACAATGCTGCCACCCAAGCCAAGTGCGGTGAAGAAGGACACTGGGCATGAGCCTGCCCCAACTTATAGTCACCGCTTGGACATCTACAAGCTGGAGGGTCACTGGAAATGTGAATGCCCTGTCTGCCAGAGAGCGGGTAAGTCACCCAATTCCCTGCCCTCACAGAAAATCTCCCTATGGCCATATACTTGGCCTGCTTGGTCTTGCCACTAAAGAGTAACAACAGAGCTTGGGGTTCCATGGCCTACATCAAGGCACCTTTGTCAAGAATCCCGAGTCTTGCCAGACATCTCAGGTAAAAAAAAAAAATCTTGCTGACATGGAAACCACATATAGTATTTTTCCTGAGTTCTAAACTCATATTAGCTCTACAGTCGCCATAGTAGGTGGTGATGGCCAACCGACATGACCCTTTCAGACAAAAACCTTTCCTTGCTGACTTCAGACACTATGTTCACTGAATTTCCTTGTGATCCCAATATGTCCCATACTTCTCATGGAGAGAGACTTCCTCCAAAAACTCCACTTCTCTTTCACCTCTCCCTTCCTACAGTATACATCCTAAAAACAAACCTCAATGTACATCCAGCTCCTCCCTCCCTTGTCCCTTGTTGACCATATACTCTGAGACACTTCCAATCCCACTTGTGCCATACATGCTATTCCTAGACTAGTGTGCCTCAAAGATCCTACAGTGGTTTTCTACACTCCCCTATAGCTAATAGCCTCCAAACATCAAAAGAGACTCCAGCCCATGATTCTCTGCCTCCTTACCAATAGTTTTCTTAAAACTGTCCACTCACTGTGTAATACCCTCATTCTTCCTATACTGAAATCCAATGGCTCCTATTATTTAGTTCAAGATCTCAGAACCCCTGGGCTATGCCCTCTCATATCCCTCCTTCCACTCCTCATTTTACTGTCCTAGACCTTAAAGATGCCTTCTTCGCCATTCCCTTGCACCCAGATTGACAGTACCCTTTTTGCCTTCTCATGGACTTATCCAGACACTCCAGTCTCAGCAGCTCACATAGACAGTCCTATCTCAGGTGTTCAGAGATAGTCCTCACTTCTTTAGCCAAGCCCCTGCTGCTGACCTCGAGACCCTTGAAGTCTAGCCCACCCACTTCTTCAGTATATCAATGACCTTCTCTTTTGCTACCTGTCTCATGTCCTGGCCCTAAAACACACAGCTACTCTTCTCAATTTTCTTTCAGGATGAGGTTATAGGGTCTCTCCCTCCAAAGCTCAGATAGCTTCATCAAAAATCAAATATCTAAGACTCAGCCTCACTCCCACTACTTGTGTAGTCACTGCTGACCACAAAGCCTTTGTTTGTGACCTTCAGGTGCCCACCACACAGTAACAGATTCCTTCGTCTGGCTAATTTCTTCTGTCTCTGGGTTACCAAATTTCTTCCCTAGCACAGCGTCTCTATAAAACATCAAAATGTTCCTTGTTAAGATACCTTTACCGAGCCGGGTGTGGTGGCTCACGTCTGTAATCCCAGCACTCCGGAGGCTGAGGCAGGAGGATTGGTGAGAGTTCGAGACCAGCCTGGGCTACAAAAGTGAGCTCAAGGCCAGCCTCAACTGCATAGTGAGACCCTGTCTCAAAAAGACAAAAAAAAAAAAAGATCCCTTGACCAGCCTGGCAGGATGGCTCAGGGGTCTAAAGTGCCTGCATGTGGCTGCAGGGACCACAGTGTTATCCCTGGCACCACATGCTGTGCCAGCCCTGCACTCAGGGCAGGCTGAGCCCTCCATAAAAATAAACAAACAAACAAAAGTTCTGAAACAAGAAAAAAAAATATACAGAATGGAATATTAAAAAAAATATCCCTTGACCTATACATTCTTCCTTTCACAAGCTGCAACAGGCCCTCCTAAGGGCCCCAACTCTCTCTTTACCCAACCCAACTCAGCCTTTTACCTTATATACTTCTTTTCAGGGTCCCACTACAGTGGGCACTTTACAACCTAAAAAAGACCATCTTTTCGGGCAGTAGCCTATTTTTCTAAACAACTATAGACAACAGAGTTGGCAAGTAGACTTCGTGTCTCCACACACAGCAGCTGCCACACTATGTAACAAATACAGTTAATGTTCATAGTGGATCCTTTTATCGATATTTCTACCTGTAGCCCTCTTGGTCCCACTACCTTCTATACCTCCTATGAGGCCCCTCAATATAGTCATGTCAAGGTCCTACAGATGACCCTGACTCCCTTTCCTCACATTGCTATAAAAAACAAAGATAGATACTTTTCTTCAACATAGTCATAGTAAAATGACAGATCATAGACCCATTTTGCTTCCCTGCCTGTGTCCTTTAATCATGATGACATGTGCTCATAACATATCTTTTTAAACTTTTCAAGGTTTCTTCAGGCTCCGATACAAGCCATCACTAATGATAAACGTCTAGTCCTAACTGAGACATTTGGCACTAACTTGTACATGGGTGCGAACTGTCATCCTGTCAACTCCCCTCACCCACAAGACGACACCCCAGTTCAGCAGGAAACAGTCTAAGAGACATGTCACTCCTTATATAACAACCAAAACTGGGACTGATAGGTTCTGGCCCTAGTATGAGTTGAATCATTATGGTGGTCTTTTAATATGGCTGAAGCCCTTAAAACAACAGCTTGTCTTCCCAAAGACCACCTCCATCTTCTTCTCCAACTCAGCCCAGGATGCTATTTCCTTCCACTACTCCTGTCCTGCTACCTCAGAGAAGGCCCCAGTCAGCTCCTCAGGTAAATCAAAACATCCTCCTCAAGCCAGGTGTGGTGGCTCACGCCTGTAATCCCAGCACTTGGGAGGCTGAGGCAGGAGGATCATTGTGAGTTCGAGACCAGCCTGGGCTACAAAAGCGAGGTCAAAGCCAGCCTGAAATGCACAGTGAGAACCTGTCTCAAAAAAAAAAAATCCTCCTCAAACCCTACCCCCGGCAAAAGGCCAGAAAAGCCTGTTTCCCTGTGTTCCAATTCAGAGAATTCCTTGTCCTCCCTGAATTCTCTCCATGTCGTCCAAGAAAATAAAGCCCCTTTCCCTTTTCCTTCTGCCTGTTTCTCTGCTGCTACACAAGGAAAACCTATCATTTGCAATAAGTTATCACTTTACACCTACTAGAATGACTACAATCAGAAAACAAGATAATAACAAAAGTCATGGAAGCTGTGGAGACATTAAAATTCTCAAATAAAACTGGTGAGAATGTAAAATATTCAAGCTACTTTGGAAAACAGTGTGGCAATTTCTTAGAAGGTTAAACACAGTTACCCTTTCACTCAACAAGTGCATTCATAAGTGTATAACTAAAAACATGCAAATATAAAATGTGTTCACACAAAAACTCACATATGTGTATATACTGATGGATCTGGCCCATGTGGAAACTGGCTGAATCACCATCACGTCTCCACAGGGTGGTGATGAGCCCAGAACACCTACCTCTTCTTCCTAGCACTCTCTTCGTAAATTCCACAATGTACCGAAATGATCTACCTCATGTCCCAGAATGATCTCGAATGAACCTTCACAATATCATCACCTCACCTCCCAAGGTGCCTCCTCTCTGAGGAACCTATAAATATAGCTGTCCTCCACTGTTTGTGCCGTGAGGTTTCCCACATGTTTTTCCCTGTGGTCCTCCTGTGTGTGCAATAAAAGTCTCTTTTATCTTTCTTGTTACTTTGCTGTGCCACTGCCACTGCCACCACCATCACTGTTGGGTGAACCCTGATGTATATATATGCATATTATATATTCATATCAGTATTATTCATAGTAGGGAAAATGTTCTTCAATGGACGAATTGGAAAAATGTAGAATATTCGTATAGTAGAATATTTTTGAGCTGCAAAAAACAATGAAGTACTGCACATACTATATCATAGTACTCGGAAAATACGTTAAATGAAAGGAAGACTTTTGCTCAATTTCTAGTTATAGGAAATATCTATATATTAGTATACTCTTCCATGAAGCATGTATTTTAGTTGGTAAATTGTGATGTAAAATATACTCCTTAAAAACTTAATAAAATTAAAATAAAATGCAGTCCTTAAAGCATTTTCGAGGTCACTGCTTCAGATTATTTTTTAAATAATTATTTTATTTTATCTTTTTATTGTTTCAGAACTTTTGCTTGTTTGTTTATTTATTTTTATGGCCAGCTCAGCCTGCCCTCAGGGCATGGCTGGTGCAGCATGTGGTGCCGGGGATTGAACTGTGATCCCTGCAGCTGCCTAAACTTTCCTAAGCAGGCACTTTAGACCACTGAACCATCCTGCCGGGCCCTGTTTCAGATTATTTTGAAGACAATAGTTATCATGACAGTACCATAATGGAAGCAACTAGCATCTTTCTCCTTGCCTTTGAAAGTTCATTCTTACCCTGTCCATACTTTCTGTTGACCTTAACATACTACAACCTGGCTTCATTCCCCTCATCCCATAGAAACCAGTATCCTTTCATAAATAAAAGCTAATTACCAATTTTCACATCTTATATGCAAGCTTCCACCTTTACCTTTCCTGACTTTTCTGCCATCTTCTTGCATTGGTGCCTTTGTCTTTCTTGCAATGTCAGGATGCATCCACTTAACATAGTTTCACTTCTTGCCTGTGTTCTTCCTCCTTTTTTTTTTTTTTTTTTTTTTTTTTTTTTTTTTTTTTTTTTTGTGAGACCAGGGTTCGAACTCACTTACCAGGCAGGCACTTGTGCCATGGAGCTATTTCCCCAGCCTACAACCAGTACTATTCTCTTCTTTCATTTCTCTTTTGCATTTTTTTTCTTTTCTGTCTCTCCTCATTGCCCTTACCTTTAGCCAGTTCCTTATCATCTTTCATTAACATTTGTTATTTGGATTTTTTGCGTTGCTCCCCACTCCCAATTCAACCCCCATTTTCTTGTCCAAATTAGCTCTTTCAAAGGCAGTTCTGCTCTTGTCCATCCTGTGTTGAATATTATGGGTTGCTAAAAATCTCTGTCATACATTTTCTCAAGCCTTTCTCTATTACTTAAAACCTAAGTCAAAAAAGTCCTACAATAAGAATTTTGTATCTCTTTGACTCCTTAGTAGATACTGCTCTGGATGCAACGAAGTTTGCAATCACCTGCACATGCCAAATATTTGGGGAAGGTAATCAGGCAGATGCCGTATGTTGCTGTTTCTCTTAGGCAGCATAATGGTGGATGCATTAGGGTTTTCTATCACTGTTGGTTGTACAACCACAAATTCTAATGCCTGGTCATTAGACTTGAGTAATTTTAGAGTTACAGAACAGATTTATTTATATCATGAAATGTTGGCGGATATGATACTCCAGCCAATTTTTAGGGTAGTGGCAGGATCTTTGTTTCTAGATCAGAAATCAGGTAGAGTATTCCCAAGTCCATGAACACTCTCTTAATATCCAAATGAATCCTATTGAGTATTTACTATCATTATCTTCATTTTTAAAAATTTTTTATTTTAATTTTATTTTTTTCTTGTTTCAGAACTTTTGTTTGTTTGTTTATTTATTTTTATGGCCGGCCCAGCCTGCCCTGAGGGCAGGGCTGGCACAGCATGTGGTGCTGGGGATCAAACCGCGGTCCCTGCAGCCGCTGAAGCTTTCCTAAGCAGGCGCTTTTAGACCACTGAGCAATCCTGCGAGGCCCCCATTATCTTTATTTTATAGCTGAGAAATTCGAGTCAGACTAATGTTAAATAACTTGTCCAAAGTCACGTGGCTATAAGTACTGTACTCTAGATGTAAGCCCAAACCCTTTGGCTCTAGAGCCTATGATCTTCTGTCCCTAAATTCTATGTTATATAAATGGTAGTATATAACATGTATCTCCTCTTTTAATACTGTTTGATAGGATATGTCCTGAGTCATAAGTGTAAACTGCTTCAGTGTCCTGACCAGGGCTGCAATGTTCAAACTCCCAGATCTAAGAACTCTAGGACTGAAGCATTTTGTTTATCTGAGAAGAGGCAATTTCTTATTTTTAGTTACTTCATATTTAAACAGGACCCATAAATACCACAGAAAGTTTCACTTTGTGGCCCAGTAATCCCAGATAGCTACTTACTTCTTTACGTTTCAATCCTTAACCTCAGCCAACCCTTTAGTCCCTGATGCTTGTCACAGGCAGGCTGTATATAGTGAACCCAACCCTGCTTATTATTTTGTTTAATTATGTGACTAAAGGCCCTTACACGTTCATGCATGTCAGTACTACTTAAGATAATCAGATCCTGGGCCAGCGAGATGGCTCAGTGGTCTAAAGCACCTGCGGAGGAAACTTAAGGCAAGTGCTGCGGACCACTCAATCCCTGGCACCACATGCTGTGCACCCCGACCCCAGGGCAGGCTGAGCCTGCCGTAACACAAACAAATAAATGAGGTTTAAGAGAAATAAATAAAAAAATCTTTAAAAAATAAAAGGTAAGCTGGGCGTGGTGGCTCACACCTGTAATCCCAGCACTTGGGAGGCTGAGGCAGGAGGATTGGTGTGAGTTCGAGAGCAGCCTGGGCTACAAAAGTGAGCTCAAGGCCAACCTGAACTGCATAGTGAGACCCTGTCTCAGAAAGACAAAACAATAAAATAAAATAAAAAATAAAAGATAATCAGATCCTTAAAGACAAGAACTATTATCTAGTGGGACTTTTCAGCAGAGAGATCTCTACTCTTCCAAAATCGAGTCAATGCAAAAGCATTCATTTGCACAGCTGAAGGGTATAGAGGGACTCTTATAAAGCTTAGAGTCTAATGCAGAAAACACTAAATGATACACATAAAGTCACGAAACAATCAAATAATAAAATAATTAATGATTACAGAATGACTCTCAAAATTTTATTTATTTATTTTTTTATAATTTATTTTTTTGTTATTTTTATTTTTTTCTTGTTTCAGAACTTCTGTTTATTTATTTATTTTTATGCCCGGCTCAGCCTGCCCTGAGGGCAGGGCTGGCACAGCATGTGGGGCCGGGATCGAACCGCGGTCCCTGCAGCCACCCAAGCTTTCTTAAGCAGGCGCTTTAGACCTCTGAGCCATCCTGCTGGGCCCCCAAAATTTTATTCAAAAAGTCAAACGAGACTATCTTCCCAAATCTCCATACACAGTGTCTTAGGTTACTCTTTTCATTGCTAGGACAAAATATTTGGCACCCCAAAGTTAAAGTAGGAAATGTGTATTTCAGTTTAGAGATTGCACAAGTTTCAGCCATTTTTCCAGCAAAAAGAAAAGTAAATAAGGCAGACTGTGATACCAGAGAGTGGGGTTGTTACTGTGATGTTACCTGGCCACATGGTTCAGAAGCCTTTAAAACTTGGTCATGGGAAATGTTTACCAAGTTTTGGAAATACTGTTTGAAGAAGCATCCCTAAAATACTGTGAGCTCTATTTGATGGGAGATTCTGATCAGACCACAGAAAACCATAATGTTGACTCCAATGCAGTTGGAAAAAACAGGCTCAAGTAATTTCAACTGTACCCTATTTACAATTGGACTCCAGATTATATATCACATGCACTGTCAGAAAGTATGTCTACATTCTGTATGTGTCCAATGACTGCCTGAAACTGAGATTAAGGGCAACAAAGAATTAAAATTGTGGAACAAATTTCACTGCAGTCTAATGGTAAGGCAGTGGCATGGCTACTACCGCGGGTTTTTAGCCAGTTGTATCTTCAGAATCAGGAGCAAAGATCCCAGCATAATGATTTTTAAAGTTTTCAATCTGGCCAGAGGGAAACTTCAGTAAAGTTATAGGCTACAAAGACAAACCAGAGGAGCATTTGACTTTTGAAAAGGCACAAGACAATAGAAAAATGACCTGAGGAAATTACAAGAACCAGAGGACTCCACACTTCGCAGCCTCAAAATTCCAAAAGTGAAAGAATTTGCTGTGAGAAAGTATCAGAGCACCGCGTTCCAGAAAATGAGCGCAGCCTAGCGATTCTAATCCTCTTGATTGGGCGCATAGTGCCGATCAATCTGCAAACTCACCTACAAACAAGAGAGAAGAAAACCTGAGGACTCTTCCATCTGTTGGCAGACTTTGGTGGCATCAATATAGTGCTGGTTTTAGGTGCATAAAGAATGTAGCAGTTGTGGCGTCAGACAGACTTCCACCTAGATTCCAGAAGAAGGCCTGGGATGCCAGTGTGCTGCTGAGAGGGTAGTATATAAAGCCATGATAATGAAACTGAAGGTGCAGTGGAGGCTCCAGGAAGTTAAAGAAGTAAGAAAAGTGGATCATCTAAGCAAAGTCACAAGGAGTGAGCAAAGCTAGCCTAAGAGAAAAGTCATGGGGGCTAAAACCACCAAAAGTTGCAAAGGAGTAGAGCCACCAAGGAGTTCAAGTCTTGCCACAGATTGCACTACATGCTGGATATGGAGCTATGTGATTTAATATTTTCCCTTCTTGATTTTGGACTTGTTTTGGGCCCTGTTATAGCTAGTGTCCAGATGTGTCTGCAAAACCTCATGTGGTCATAGATGTGATTTATCAGAGCTGGCTGTATTTACAGTGCATGACACTAGGATTAAGTGTGTGATTCTGGTGTGTGATTACTGAATTAGTCCACTAAATTCTCTAGCATAATTCTGGATGTAGGGGCCAGGGAGATAGCTCTGTGACACAAGTGCCTGACTGGCAAGTGCAAGGTCATGAGTTTAAACCCCGGTCCTGAAAGAAAAATGAAATACACTGCA
>PVJA010054151.1:0-11690 GCA_004027025.1 Myocastor coypus
CTCTCAACAGGGGTCAAACTCCGGACCTTACACTTGGCAAGCAGGCACTTAAACAGCTAAGCTATCTCCCCTTGAAGTTTATTTATATTGAAACATATTGTTTTGATTAAGAAATTATTTTGGTGCAGTGCTGGAGTTTGAACTCAGCGTCTTTGCACTGAGTTAGAACTGCTGTTCTTATTTTTGTTTGAGACAAGGTCTCACTTGGTTGCTCAGGTCAGGCCTGAACCTGTTGTTCTACTCACCTTCCTCGAGTGTTGGGTTTATAGGCTTGTGTCACTGTGCCCAGTGTAGGGTACATTGTTATTGAGTATAATCATCCTGCCGTGCAGTTGTAATAGATCTGGAAAGTTATTCCTTCTCTGTGTTTGCAGCTTTTGTGTTCTTTTAATCAACAACAGTTTGCAATTTCTCTCACTTATAGTCCATATAAAAGCCTGCTTGCTGTTGGACATAGTAGCACGTGTCTGTAATCTCAGCACTTGGGAGGCTGAGGCAGGGCTCCATAGTGAGTTCAAGACCATCAAGAGCTACAATAGTGAGATCTGTTCTCCAAAAAAAGAAAGATGTACTTACTGTCTTATCAGGGTATTTTCAGTTGCTTTCTTGGGTATATTTTTTGCTGAGCCAGGAATGTGGGCATGTTTTTGTATTGCTCCTTCATAGATAAATTAGGAGAGATGGTTGTAATGCAAATAATGGGAAGGCAAGTCTTTCTGTGGTCTAACTGCTGTCTCTTAGGAGATAATTCTTTTGGTTATAGGGATTAAGGTTTGGAGAACTACTTTCAAAATTGTTACAGTGCTACACAAATGCTTCTTGAGATGCTCTATCTGAATCATATTTTAAATGTCTTCTTCTGTGTTTTGAGGCAGGGTCTTCCCTTGTTGCCTGGACTCAAGTTGTCCTCCATCAGTGTTCTGAGGGCTGGGATGCACATGGGTCAGTCTTTTTTTTTTTTTTTTTTTTTTTTTTCTCCTCTCAAAAATTTTTAGAAGTTACTATGCACAGAAACATTTTTTTCTCTCTTCTCAGAATGAGGGAATGTAATGTAACAAAAATTTTATAAAACTTGTGTCAAGTCTTAAAGGATATATACAATGGAAATTTAATAATAGTTAAACTTAAGTTTGGCACATGACATTCACATTGCTTATGTGCTTTCTCTCAAACACTGGTGTGAATAGAATTAATTGCTCTCTGATACACTAGATCCGTCTCTGCATTTCTTCCTATACTTCCATTAAGTGATTTGGGCACTAAGGAATTTCAGCATAGATGTGGATCACCCCACCCTCATCTCGTTTTACTCACACTTTTAAGACCTGCTACCAGCTGAAATTATAAGTTGGCAAAAAATAATTTAATGCTTATTACTGTTGAGATACATTGAAAGGCACTCCCACATGAAATTAGAAAGGGTAGGATAAAAGATAACTTGTTTTTTTTTGCTTAACTTTATGTACAGTTAGAATTTTAAGAACAACTGAGGGCAGGCTGGGTAGTTCAGCAGATTAAAGTACCAGTTTAGGCAGATGCAAGGACCAGGCTCCATCCCTGGCTTGCCATGCCATGCGGTGCCAGCCCCACCCTCAGGGTATGCTGAGACAGTGACTGAGATTGAGTAAGGTGGCGTGTGCCTGTAATCCCAGTGCTTGAGAGGCTGGAAACAAGAGGATTACTATGAGTAGTCTGTGTAGTGAGACCTTGTAGACCCTGTACTAAAATACATTTTTAAAAAAGAACCAAGAGCTGACTGTTGAGTTGTTTTCTCCTCTAGTCCACTGTGTCTATGTGCATTTTACTTTAATTGTTTTAAAGGATTAAACAGAATGCTAGAATCATGGAAAAGGGTTATACAGAAAAAAACAAACTGGACAGCGATAGTTACTGATGTCACTTACACTTGGTCATGGAGGACTCACAATGGTCCAGGGTGAGGTCTTTGAGGAGGTATTAAAACAAAAATACTTCAGTATACTATAACTGAAACTCAAGTCTGATTAGTGTGTTTTGTATAAAGTTAGCCCTGCCCACCCCCATCCCCCAAAGAATGGGGTTTATATAGAGTGTAGCCATACATTGAACCCTAGGGCTTTGTGCTGAGCTCCTTTTCTGTTTTTTAATTTGAGACCTGCCTTTGTACAGTGCTACAGTCTCACAAAGTCTCTAGGCTGAGTTTGACTTGGGGATCTTCTTCAGGCATCCAGAATGTTGGAATTACAAATGTATACCAGCACACCTGAATTTAATAGTTTCAATTGTACGCATTTGGGGTAGGTGTAATATTTTGTTGTATGTATATAATGTAGAACGATAAAAAGCTAATTGAATGTTTACCTAATACTATTGGTAGTTTTTGAAATTTACTTATGACTTCATCCCCCCCCCCTTTTTTTTTTATTGGTGCCAGGTACTAGGACCTGAACTTAGGGTCTTTGCATCTGAGCTATACCCCCAATCTTTTTTTGTTTTTCTGTTTAGTGACAGGGTCTTGCTAAGTTACCTCTTAGCCCAGGCTATGCTATCCTCTTGCCTCAGTACTCTCAGAGTATTCTCAGGTTATACTTCATAGGGTTAAAGTGACTTATTTGATGATTTTAGAGTGTTTCAGAGCTTTTTAAAACAGTGCTAAATATAAAATACATCAGTAAATTCATGGCTACTCTTGAGAACAGTAAGAATATCATTTCCTGGCCCTGATTGCTGCTTACTAGTGTTTTTCAGTAGCTACCAGAAACTGCCTTCATTTAATACAGTTGTAGTAGCAGTGACTTTTCTAAAAAGCCATCTTCTGGAGCTGGTGGATTTCTGACATCATCTTTTGCAATCTGAGATCTTTTTATTTTCAAGCAGTAGGAAATGCTTATTGCAGGAACACTCTTGCAAAGAGGTTTTTCAGTGCTTAAAGTAGGAGGGTTTACCCTATGTATTTCATTGGATCACAGGTCTCATGTTTCTTTATGAAGTCGTTTTTTTTTTTTTGTTTTGTTTTAAATGAAGTTGGTTTTGACAGTGATTTCTATAAATGTTTCCTGTTTCAGAATACCAAAGGGGTATGCTGCAGTCTATTTAAAAATTTACCTGTTCGGCTGGCGGTATAGCTCAGCGGATTTAGCACTTGCTTAAAGGAAGCGCAGGGGCCAGGGTTCACTTCCTGGCCCTACCTGCCACATCGGCCCGCTCTAGAGCACACTGAGCTGATGATGGAGTCTGGGCAAGATGGCGCGAGTCTGTGATCCCAGCACTTGGAAGGTACAAACAGGAGGATCACTATGAATCAGTAGTGAGACCCTAAAAAAAAAAAAAAAAATTTACCTGTTGTTTAAGTATTACTGTGTTGGCAAAGTTAGAAATTGAACTAAGGGGTTTTAGGTTCTTCACAAGGTGTATTCATTGTGTAACTATTTGAGCCATATGTTTAATTTATCTTTTTTTTTTTTTTGTCTTTTTGAGATGGTCTCATTAAGCAGTTCAGGCTGGCCTTGAGCTTGCTTTTGTAGCCTGGTCTCAAAAACTTGCACTAATCTTCCTGCCTCAGCCTCCCAAGTGCTGGGATTACAGGCACGCACTGCCACGCCTGGCTTTTTTTTTTTTTTTTTTTTTGGTCTCTTTGAGGCAAGGTTTGCTATGAGGTTTATTTAGGCTGGCCTTGAACTGACTTTGTAGCCCAGGGTGGCCTTAAACAGGAATCCTCCTTCCTTAGGCTCCTGAGTGTTGGGATTACAAATGAGAGATCAGCTATTCAATTTTCCTTTTTGGAAATCAGTGGTGCCTAATTTGAGTAAGTTTTCTTTAAAAGTACAGATATCCAAATTACATAATGTTTTTCTGAGAGTGTTACAAGTCAGTTTTTAATGACAGCATTTTTATCAGTGTTACCTAATTAAAGTAGTGATGATAATGTTATGTGTTGCTGAACATATTTATTTTTAAGTGACCTAAGTAAATTTCAGTATTATTTTTAAAGAGAAGTATGTAATTTTTAGGTCTGGGGAGATCAGTAGAATAAGTGCTTGCCTGGGAAGAGCAAGGTCCTGGGTTCAATCCCTGATACTGTAAATAAATAAATTTTTAGAGAATCTTGTGTTTTAGTTTTAGTTTTTTTTTTTTGAGACAGGGTCTCACTGTGCAGTTCAGGCTGGCTTTGAGCTCACTTTTGTAGCCCAGGTTGGTCTCGAACTCACAACGATCCTCCTGCCTCAGCCTCCCAAGTGCTGGGATTACAGGCGTGAGCCACTATGCCCGGCTATGTGTTTTAGTTTTGACAGTGTGCGTCAATATATTGGTTGGAGGAACTTTATTTTTGCGGGACCATTGTATTCTGATAAAGTAGTCTCACTGGAGTGCAAGTCCAGGCATGGTGGCGTACGCCTGTAATCCCAGCATTTTGGAAGCTGAGGCAGGAAGATCAGTGCAAGTTTGAAACCAGGCTACAAAAGTGAGCTAAAGGCCAGCCTGAGCTGCTCAATGAACTCATCTCAAAAAGACAAAGTAGACTTACTGTTTTGTGAGTTTTTAAAAAATATTAATCTAATTTATGGCTAGATCACGTGATTTTGCAGTATCATACAGTATATATATATATATATATATATATATATGTTAAAATTACGTAAGTTTACAAGTTTAGAAAATAGTTGAGAACATCAGATGTGTTATTAAAAGTGTAGGAAAGGTTTATAAACGAGAGTGTGGGAAGGGTTTATAAAACCTTAAAATACATACTAAAATATAACATTGCTACTTCACAAAATTTTGCTTATTGTGGATGTGTCTAGAATGTAACCTCCACAGTGAGGGACCACTGTAACTATATAGTAGTTAATTGTGTATTTTCATAACTGGTGCACATTTCTTACATTAGTAACACACACTTGTCTTCTCAGGGACCACAGGGGCCCAATCTGGTTTAGAAAAATTCATCTTTGAGGGTCACATAGTATGAGAATCCTAACTTTTTCTGTCTAAAGGACTGTTTGACATTTAACTGGAGACCCTTGAGGTTGGAGGTTGTGTTTGTTTGTAGACTTTGAGTCATTTTTGTTCTTCTGTGGAGATTACAGCATAAAAGATGGCCTTTCAGTCTTGACAATTTCCCAGGTCAAATGGAGTGTTTCTAGACCTGCTGGCCAAAGAAGATGAGTGATGCAAATGGAAGCTGAAATGAGGTCTCTTGGTGTAAAAACTAAGGCAGCGCAAAAGCCCAATCAATGTGAAGGTTGTCTTTAAGTAAACAGCATAAACAAAATTATTTTTGTAAAGGCACATTGAATTTGCATTTATGTTGGAGAGTAAAAATACAAATTTTTTAATTGTCTTTAGAATCTTAGAACACTTAAATGCTTCAGTTCACAGATTTGATGTCTCTTTGGACAATCACAATGCCAATTAGTCATTTTAGAGCTTTGGTTCTATTTTAAATTTTTGAATTATCTTAGTGATCAGTTAATGCAAATTTACTTAAAATTTTAGAAGCCATGAAAATATATGGGAAATAAAATATTACAAAATTGTAATGTTTTGTTTTTTTAAAAAATTACTGTATAGAATTTGTTGGCTATTGACAAACTGTGTTAAAAATTTAGACTTTTTATTGTGTAGACAACAGGTTTTTTTGTTGTTTTTTGTGTATATACATATATATATATATATATATATATATATATATATATATATATATATATGGAAGGGTCTACAGGGTGCTCAGGGTCTCTTTACTAGATCAGATTCATAGTGATCCACCTGTTTACAGCTTCGCAGGAGCTGGGAACAAATTATTTACCTTTCTTTGCCCACCTTGCCTGGGTTGATCCTTCCAAAGTCTTACATTCCCACTTGCTTTATGCCTGATTGATTGATTGATTGATTGTGGTACCGGGGGTTGAACTCAGCACCCTGCGCTTGCCAGGCAAATGCTTATTTTACTGAATTAGCTCCCCAGCTATGCCTGATTGAGACACCAACAATCTTTGGATTCACTGTAAGCACCTTATCCACTGCTACATTTTTGCTTTTACATTTAGAGTGGCTAAATAGGGTTGGCATGAAACATTTGATTATTAAAAACAAATGGTCATTTAGCCGGGTGTGGTGGCTCCCGCCTGTAATCCCAGCACTTGGAAGGCTGAGGCAGGAGGATCAGTGCGAGTTCGAGACCAGCCTGGGCCAAAAAAGTGAGTTCAAGGCCAGCCTGAACTGCATAGTGAGACCCTGTCTCAAAAAGACAAAAACAAACAAACAAAAAACAAAAAACAAATGGTCATTTTACTTATACCTTTATTGTAAAGAAAAATGTTTATTTTGTTTTATTTATTTTTGTGGTAGTGGGAGTAAAATCAAGGGCATACTGGGCAAGTCCTTTTGAGCTGTACTCAGAAAAAAAAAAAAAAGAGACTTTTAAAAGTCAGGTATTGAGGTATAAATTACATATTATAGAATTTTCAATTTTGACAGGTTTGTAGTGTAGTGTAACCAGTGCCACAACAACAGTAGTCATTTTCCTTAAATTTCCTTGTATATTTTTATAATCACTGTGTATCTTTGGGTTGGGTAACCACTGGGACCATCATGGGTTTCGGAGGTTGGGGATGGGGCTGTGGTTAGAACTTTCAGTGATACAAATAGCCCACTGTAGCATGTATGTCATAGGTTTTCTAGCATTGACATACACTGTTTTAAGAATATAAATAATAGGTCTTTTTTTTTTTTTTTTTTTTTTTTTTTTTTTTTTTTTTTTTTTTTTTTTTTTTTTTTTTTTTTTTTTTTTTTGTGGGACCAGGGTTCGAACTCACGACCTTGCACTTGCCCAGCAGGCACTTGTGCCTCGGAGCTATCTCCCCAGCCCCAATAATAGGTCTTTATTGTGATAAAATGTGCATAAAATTTACCTTTTTTGGTGGTATTTTGATGTGATTTTGGTAGGAGGGGGTTACTGCAGATTGAACTTGAAACCATACTCAGCAGGAAATTATGACAATCACAATCCTACTTTCTCTGTGATTTTGCCTATTCATGTAAAAGGAATCATACAGTATGTGTTTTTGTCTGTCTTGTTTCATTTAGTCTGATGTTTTCCGGGTTCATCCATGTTGTAGTTTATGTCAGGACTTAGTTCCTGTGTTTTAGTAAAGTAGTACTCCCTTATACCATTCTTTAATGGAAATTTATGTTTCTTTGTCTCTTGACTAATGTGATTATTGTAATAAATGTTTGTATAATAGTTTCTATTTGAGAACCTGTCTGCAATTTTTTGTGTACATACTTAGGAAAGATATGTTCTGGGTTGAGTTTTTCAATAATTCTATGTTCAATAATTCTGTGAACTTTTTGATGGACCACCAAATGTAAGTGCTACACCATTTTACATTCATACTAGCAGTGTATGAGGGCTTTGATTTCCTTTTCATCCTTACAGAAACCTTTTCCAGATTTCATATTTTAAATTATGACTTTGTGTGTCAAGTGGATTCTCCATGTGCTTTTGATTTGTATTTGTTTAATCTCAGTATTTATCTATTTGTGATACTGGTGATTGAATTCAAGACCTCGCACTTGCCAGGCAGGCACTTATGCTATTGAGCTCTCTCCCTGGCTCATAATCTTGCTGTTGAACATCTTTTTCAGGTACTTATTAGCCATTTGTCTCAATTGAGAAATGGCAGTTCAAGTCTTTGGATATTTTAAAATTTGATTGTCTTTTGGTTGTAGTTCATGTATTTTGAGTATTAGACTTTTAAGTGTTCAAAATTTTCTCTGATGTCAGTCATTTTCACTTTCTTTTTTTTGTCTTTTTGAGACAGGGTCTCACTATGCAGTTCAGGCTGGCCTTGAGCTCACTTTTGTAGCCCAGGCTGGTCTCGAACTCACACTGATCCTCCTGCCTCAGCCTCCCGAGTGCTGGAATTACAGGCGTGCCTGGTCCTTTTTTTTTTTTTTTTTTTTTTTTTTTTTTTTTTTGTGTCTTTTTGGGACAGGGTCTCGCTATGCAGTTGAGGCTGGTCCTGAGCTCACTTTTGTAGCCCAGGCTGGTATCGAACTCGCACCAATCCTCCTGCCTCAGCCTCCCGAGTGCTGGGATTACAGGTGTGGGCCACCACTCCTGGCAGTGCCCGGTCCTTTTTTATTTACTTTTTTGTATGTGTCTTTTTGAGACCGGGTCTCTATGCAGTCAGGCTGGCCTTGAGCTCACTTTTGTAGCCCAGGCTGGTCTTGAACTCACACTGATCCTCTTGCCTCAGCCTCCCTAGTGCTGGGATTACAGGTGTGCACTGCCACGCCTGGCACTTTATTTATTTTGAAAGTCTTGATAAATTATCCATTTGGGCTTCCATTTGTGATCCTTCTCACTTAGCTTCCCAGAATATTGGGATTATATGTGTGAGCTACTATGTCTGCTCAAACCACCAGTATCTTTTGTTTTCTTCCCTTCTCCATGTAGCAACTACTCTGTCCTTGTCTTGACCTCTCCAAAAGTGGTACAAAGATAGTGTTCTCTCCCTTCAGTAGTAACATATCATGCAAGGGAGCAAATTCAAACTAGCATGTAAGTAGTAAAGTATGAATTAGCATGGGACATTGTACACCATAAAAGTCAAGAATAGCAGATTATTTCCTGCCCTTTATTGGAAATCACAACTGAAAGGGAATGACTTGAATGTTTCTAGACTTTAAGTACATACAGGGATTGAACCATCTCAATTCATTTTCCTTTGGAGTCTTTATTGATGTTGTAGTAAATGGTCTTGTAGGTCTTATAAATGGTTCTTGTAGAAAAAGTATTGTTCTCTGTTCCTTGTGTTTGGGATTGACTCAGGATCTCATGAATGCCAAGCTCTACCACTGAGCCTACACTTCACCCCAAGATATTGATGATTTTAATAGAAAGTTTCCTAGAGAAGGTATGGGTTGCAAATTGATCTTGCAGAAAAGTTAGGGTCGAACTTGAGAATTGAAGGGAACAGGTAAGGGACCTGAACTGCAGAGTCAGAAAATGAGAACAGCCAGTCATTTCGTTGTCATGTAATTATATATGCCAGCTAGGCAGTGAAGTACAATAAGAAACCAACTTCTGCCCTTCTAGTACTGTATTATCAGTCTCTGTAAAACATCATTTTATAAGCATTTCCAGTGACTGAACAACTAAGGGAAACTTTTAGATTCTCTGGGTTTGTATATGTAATGGAGACTCTTAGAAGAAACTTTAAAATCAGAGGCTTTTCAAATGATGGATAAAGAGGAAATGAGTGGGAGACAAACATAAGGCCATTTCAAATAGGTGGGGCTGAGCAAGGTGATTATTTCTAGGTATTAAGTTAGAATGAAGTGGGGCATTAAGTTTAAAGAGGTAATAGGTAGGGACTTAGCTGAAAAGGAAACATGTATAGAGTAAGAGCAGCAGAAATGATATTAGATTTGTGTCTTAGAATTTTTGTGCATTGTGGAGGGCAGAGATGAGGATTGGCAACAAGAGATATACTGTATGATTGAATGACTAGTATTGTTTATTAGAAAATATCAGACAGTGGTACTATATTAAACTGGAGATACTGGGAGCAAAGCAACCCAATATAGTTGCTATATTGGAAAGCATGAACATTAGAATTTTTAAATATTCTTATTTTCATGAGATAAGTCTCCTGTCTTGCTCAGGCTGGCTCTGACCTTGTCAGCTCAAGTGATTTTCCTGCCTCTGTTGAATAGCTGGGACTGTAGATACATACCACTATGACTAGCTTGAGGTCATATTTAAAGTGTTGTCTGTATGAGTCTAGACCTCAGTGGATATCAGTGATAGGTGCCTACATATGGGAGTTTGTGGCACACCCAGAGTAAATACTGCCATCAGATAGCATTAAAGGGCATGGGACAAATGAGGTGAATGTGTAGAGGACCTAAGATTGCTTTTGTTTATTTTTGGTACCTGGAATTGAACCCAGAACCTCATGCTTCACAGGCAGGTGTAGTGCCACTATATCCCCAGCCCTAAGACTGGGTTTTCAGGAACTTGGTTTGATAGCATGATAGAGGAGCCTGTGAGAGAGGCCAGAGAAGGTTGGGCTAGGAAGGGAAAAATCCGGTTGTATTTCATGTTCTCAGGAGTTGAACACGAGAGTTACATTAGATTCTTTACTAGAGATTGAACACAGCACAAAGTTGCCAGGCCAGCTTCCAATTTGTGGTCTACCGGCTTTAGTCTCCTAGAGTACTGGGATTAGGTGTTTGCAGCAGCATGCATGTGCTATAGTTTTTTGTTTTTTGAGACAAGATCTGACTGTAGTTAAGGCTGGCCTTGCACTCACTATATAACCCAGGCTGGCCTTGAGGTGATGTTCATGCCTCAGCAGCCAAGTGCTAGGATTACAGGGCTGTACCACCACATCAGGTTTGGGCTTTACATTTTTAAAAGAGCGGTTTTTTGTTTCTTCATTCAGAGTACATTGATGCCTTTGTAAGTCACCTTTGGGTGGAGCAAAACTCCACAGCCCTGGAAAAGCTGCTCAGAGAAAGAGTAGATTGAAGCCTTGGGTTCATCTTCAGCTTAACAAGTTGGAGTCATGGTGTGGTGTTTGCCCAGAGTCATGGGTCAGAAGTTGGCTCAGTATGGATTAAGGAGCTGTAAGAGGTGAAGAGATGACAGTGATGAATATAGAGAGCTTTAGTAGTTTATAACCACAAAGAGTAAAGCAGATCAGAGAACAATGTGGGCTTGTATATTTCTGTTTTCATGTATTTACATTTTTTTCTTTAAAAAATATATTTGTGGGCCCGGCAGGATGGTTCAGTGGTCTGAAGTGCCTGCTTATGAAGCTTAGGCAGCTGCAGAGACCGCGGTTCGATCCCTGACATCACATGCTGCGCCAGCCCTGCCCTCAGGGCAGGCTGAGCTGGCCATAAAATAAATAAACAAACAAAAGTTCTGAAACAAGGCAAAAAAAAAAAAAAAAGGGCCCAGCAGGATGGCTCAGTGGTCTAAAGCACCTGCTTAGGAAAGCTTAGGCAGTTGCAGGGACCGCGGTTCGATCCCCGACACCACCTGCTGCACCAGCCCTGCCCTCAGGGCAGGCTGAGCTGACCATAAAAATAAACAAACAAACAAAAGTTCTGAAACAATAAAATAAAATAAATTTTAAAAAAAAAATTTTTTTTCTTGTTTCAGAACCTCTGTTTGTTTATTCACTCATTTTTATGGCCGGCTCAGCCGGCCCCGAGGGCAGGGCTGGCGCAGCATGTGGTGCCTGGGATTGAACCATGGTCCCTGAAGCCGTCCAAGCTTTCCCAAGCAGGTGCTTTAGACCACTGAGCCATCCCTCCGGGCCCCAAAAATTTCTTTTAAAAAATAAATAAATAGATAAATATATTTGTGTTTTTAAATGGAACACATCTGCCGGGCGTGGTGGCTCACACCTGTAATCCCAGCACTCAGGAGGCTGAGGCAGGAGGATTGGTGCAAGTTCGAGACCAGCCTGGGCTACAAAAGTGAGCTCAGGACCAGCCTCAACTACCTAGCGAGACCCTGTCTCAAAAAGACAAAAAAAAAAAAAAAAAGGAACACATTATACCTTTTAGGGAAAGGATATACCTATGAGAAAGATAGACTCCCCAGGAAGAAGTCTTTGAAAATATAATGAAGTTGTAGGAAAGCCCAAGAATTAGGTGTGGATATGTTACTGGGGGAGGTGCTGTTGGTT
>PVJA010054152.1:0-11687 GCA_004027025.1 Myocastor coypus
TGATTTTTTTTTTTTTTTTTTTAGCTTTGTTTTCTAAATTAAAACCATGTTTCTGAGGGCAAGCAGAGAATACGTTGGTGCTGGAGTTAGGACTACTTCCCCTCCGCATCTGTCTTCAGGATCCCTCCAGCTGACCCGAAAACAAAGAGATGAAAAAGTTTTTATCTTTTGCTCTCATTCCCTTTCGAGTTGTTTAAAACAGCAGTGTCAGTTTGACTCTTGCCTATCCTGTTATTGTTACTTTCCCTTATTCCCACCTTTTGTTCTCTCATGTTTTTGCACTTAGCATAATTTGTTCCAGTAAATTCACTGTTCTACTTTTTCTTTTTCCTCCCTCCTTCACTGGACTGTAAGTCCTACAAAGGTATTTGCCATCTTGTAAACTATTACAAAAAAGTATATATCTATATGTATATATATATATATATGCAACAGGATTTATTTTTAATTTAAAATAGAGTAGATCATTTAACAATTGGAAAACAATCTGCCAGTTCCTCTGAGAGTTATAGAATTATGTGATCTCTGCTCTATTCTAGTAGACTGTAAGTAGACTGTGGTTATCCTATTACCTGTATACTCTTTTTTAAAATTTTTATTTTGTTTCTTGTTTCAGAACTTTGTTTGTTTATTTATCTTTATGGCCGGCTCAGCCTGCCCTGAGGGCAGGGCTGGCGCAGCATGTGGTGCCGGGGATCAAACCACAGTCCCTGCAGCCGCCTGCAGGCGCTTTAGACCACTGAGCCATCCTGCTGGGCTCTACCTGTACTCTTGAGTTATACAAATCTGAAGCACATGAACAGAGTGACTTCTTAGCTCTCCCTAACCCTTCTACAATGCCGTATGCCATGCAGAAGAGTACAGTTGCCATCCTCGTAGGCAAGAGTGTGAGTTCACAGCACATGCTTTATTTATTTATTTTTTTTCTTGTTTCAGAACTTTTGTTTGTTTCTTCATTTATTTATTTTTATGGCCGGCTCAGACCATCCTGAGGGCAGGGCTGGCGCAGCATGTGGTGCCTGGGATCGAATCGCTGTCCCTGAAGCTGCCCAAGCTTTCCTAAACAGGCGCTTTAGACCACTGAGCCATCCTGCCGGGCCACAGCACTTGCTTTAGTATTAAGCATACTGGGTTATTCTATTAGTCAGTGGAACACAGCATTTCCCAAGAAACTCAATCCCCTGCTACAGTTCAGCTTCTTCGCATAGTTAAAGAAAATGATCTTTATTTGAGAGACTAAAGCAGATTCCAGTGACTCAGTCTGCATCTGCCTAAACAGGTGCTTTAATCCTCCATTTGCTGGCCCTCCATTGTGCAAATTGAACTCTTGTGAACGTGTATGCTACTCCGAATTGAGACCAGAGCTCCTGGAACTTTTTTTTCTTTTGCATCTGCTGAGTGTCTCTCTCTTTTTTTTTTTTTTAGAATTTTTTTATTTTATTTATTTATTTTGTTTTTCTTGTTTCAGAAGCTTTGTTTATTCACTCATTTTTATGGCTGGCTTAGCCCGCCCGGAGGGCAGGGCTGGCGCAGCATGTGGTGCCCAGGATTGAACCGCGGTCCCTGCAGCCGCCTAAGCTTTCCCAAGCAGGCGCTTTAGACCCCTGAGCCATCCCGCTGGGCCCCCTGAGTGTGTCTTTTGGGTTGCTTGTTTCTTTATGTGATTTGTTTTTGTATTAAAGTCATCTTTAGCAGGTTTTTCTCTAAGAGAGTTCCATGTACTCTGCATGAGAAATATTCCCATAAAGTTTTGAGCTTATCCTCACTAAGTTAGACTTCCGTTGTTTTCAGGCCAGTTTTCTTCTGTGAAACGTTGGTGAATTTGGGCCGGCGCCTGTTCCTGCAGCGCCCCTCGCCTTCTTCCTGCTCACCCAGGGTTGTAGATGGCACGGTGCTGCTTTTCAAGCACCGGCTTCCAGCCCCTCCGCCCTTTGTTTTGGCTCTGTGCTTGTTGCTCTCACTTTGAATGTTCTTTATTGCTAGTGTCAGGCATTCCCCTCCTAAGTCTGGGCGAAGTCTATTTCCTTTACTGCGCTTTATCTCCTATTCTCATGGGCTTGCAGTAAAAGAACAGTCCTCATCTTGTCAACTGTGTAGATTTAAAGCTTTAACTTGTCCTGATCTAGAAGAATTACATTGTAAGTGCAACGTTAAGCTTTATATTTTGATCTAGAAACCATAAGATAGTACAAACACTTCTTAAAACATCAGACGCTCTTCGGAAAGGTGACTTGGCTGCTTTCCTTTCCTGAGGATGTGGCGGTGTTACTCCTGAGTCCCATACCTAAGAAGAAAGGATTCCTCAGCATGTCTCTGCCATGTGACTTCAGTCAAGCCTGTGTCGTTCATAAATATTACATAGTTCCGAAGATGTTTAGTATTGATCTTTAAAAGATGAAAAGGAGACTCCCTCTCAGTTGCTCCCTGTTGTCCTGGTTGGTCGGTTTCCTCTGTCACAATATTGTTGCTTTTCCGCCACCATGAACTGCTGCTCTGTGCCCCGTTCCACTCAGCCTTGGAGCCAGCCAAATATGGAATGAAACCTCCAGTAGCTACCAAATATTAGAAAGCTACTATGAGAAAAATACTGACAATGATTTTGCCTGAGGTACCAGGCAAATTCATCAACAGGGTGCACGACTGGAGAAATATGAAGATGTAGCTGTAAAGAAATAAACACACAGCCGTCTTTTTAAAAAAAAAAAAAAAAAAGTAATAAAAATAAAAGATGGAAAATAGGACTTGAACGAAAAATAAGAACAGAGTTTAGTATGTTATTCCAATGTTAATTCATTAGAATATTGTGGGAATGTGCAAGATGATGATTATAAAGGTTATGTAGACATAAACCTGCTCCTGCTCCTTTGCTGTGGAAACAATACAAAATTGTACATGGTCTATAAATGAAAATTGAAAAAGAGTGTCAAAAATAAAAGTAGTTAGACCATGGTGGTTAGGATTATAATTAATTTTTTCCTTTAAAGACAATTCCTCTCAGACTGCGGAGGTCCTGAGTTTGATTCCTAGCACCAAAAAGAAAAAAAAAATCCCTGTGATATTGTCACTCATGCAGGCTTTGACAAGCCCAAGTGAGCAGTAGTGGTATTTTTTTTTTTTTTTTTTTTATCTTAGATTCCAAGTAGAATGGCAGATGGAAGTTAAAGGAACCCCCTTTATCTCTAATGAAGCTGTAAATGAAATAAGTGGCTCAGCTGCTGGCACCCACCTGCGCACAGAGCTCTGTGTTAGCTCTCTAGTCATCAGTGCTGGCAGGGCTGTGTCTGCAGCAGGCCCAGAATTCTACTCTGTGAAGATCAACCAAGCCCAAGAGGATGACGCGTTGGACTGTGTGGACTCACCCAGTGTACTTGTCCTGACTTATTAATCAGCTAAGTTATTCCACTTGAAGTGAACAGTAGGCCACAGGAAGCCCAGTACTTGTATTGTTGGTCTTCCTACCGCAAAGAAGGAAGAACTGTGGGGGTTTGGAGACAAGTTCTCATAGCTGGTTTGTTTTTGAGTAAGAGTGCTATGTGTATGTTTTAATGTTTGTTGATTAGGTTACTTTTCATATGTAATATGAAATTTAATATTGTAAGTTACATATTACAATTACCTTGTAATATGTAATTGCTGAAGATTTTTTAGGATTTCATTATAACACAATTTATTTTCTACTTTTAGGCATTTAAATGCAGAATTAGAAGCAAAAGCAGCTGATCTCATTCAAAAAGCTGAGGAAGCAATAGTAAGTAGATGAATAATTAATAATTCCATGGAAGTGCTAGTTTTTTTAACATTTTAATTTGATGTATAGCATGCACTCAAAAAAGTTCTCGAAGTATAAATGTTCAGCTCAACATAGCCTGCATATACATGCAGAGACACAGCTATGTGTATATGTAATTGTCTGGTTTGCTAAGCATATATATATATATATATATATATATATATACACATATATTTATTTTTTTTTTATTTTTTCTTTTTGAGACAGGGTCTCGCTGTACAGTTCAGGCTGGCCTTGAGCTCAGTTTTGTAGCCCAGGCTGGTCTCAAACTCTCACCAATCCTCCTGCCTCAGCCTCCCGAGTGCTGGGATTACAGGCAGGCGCCACCATGCCCAGCTAAGCACTTTTTGATAAATATGCTAAGACCACTCAGTGGGGACATTCTTTTCAACAAATAGTGCTGGCAAAACTGGCTATCAACAGGCAAAAGGACAAAGATGGACCTGTGCTTTCACAATATGTAAAAATCACCCCAAAATAGATGAAATGCCTAAACATAAGAGCTAAAACTACAAAATTCTTAGAATGCAGAGAAAAAGCTACGTTACATTGAATTTGGCAATGTTGTTGTTGTACAAGACACCAAAAGCAAAGACAGCCTAAGTAAATGTAGACAAAATGGGCTATCAAAATTTACACATTTTGTGTATAAAAGGACAAAATCACATAAGCAAAAAAATAAACTATAGAAGAAAATATTTCAAATCATATATTTGGGGTTTTTTTTGTGTGTCTTTTTTTTTTTTTTTGTGGAACCAGGGATTGAACTCAGGTTCTTGAGTTTGTCAGGCAAGTGCTTATTCTACTGAGCTATCTCCCCAGCCCCATAAGCATATATTTTCTAAATGCCACTGTAGAAATGTTTTGAATTTTGATGTTGCAGTACTATAACAAAAATTGACACATAACAATATTTTCTAGTACCAGAAGAGTATGCATAATTTGGGAGTAGCTGCATAGAATTCACATGCATAATTTAGTAAGGATAGAAATCAAATTGCCTCTAAAAGAAAGTACAGTAAATGATAGCAATCATGATTGATACTTAAATGATACTTTGTTTCTTCAACTATGTGGCTAAATCTAATTCAGATTCTTAGGGCTAGAATACAACCACATTTCTTTTGTTAAAATTTATTTTTTATTTTTTATTTTTTTCTTGTTTCAGAACTGTTGTTTGTTTTATTAATTTTTATTTTCTGGCCGGCTCAGCCTGCCCTGAGGGCAGGGCTGGCGCAGCATGTGGTGCCGGGGATCGAACCACCATCCCTGCAACCGCCTAAGCTTTCCTAAGCAGGCACTTTAGACCACTGAGCCATCCTGTCAGGATCCTACAACCACATTTCTGGTCAGGAAAAACATTCTAGGATTTTGTGTAAGAATATCGTTCTCCATTCTGGTACAGGATTAGATGATGCTCCTGCTTAAACATCCCTCTTTACACGTCAGCATTTGCAATTTTACTTGTATATAGGATAGAATAGCCTTCTTTGGAAGAATCAAGTGGGTTCATTCAAGCTTACCAGTTTTTACCCTAATGTAATTATGTCTTCCTTTAATTTCCCTTCTCCTAAATATGAAATTGATGGAGGCAGGAAGAGAAATCTAGCAATATTTCAATGTCTTTTATAAATACTTAGTAATTTGTTAATTTAGGAATAAGAAATTATCAGAGAGTACTTCAAGTAATATATTTAGATAATGTTTACATATTTGCTAGTTGTATACTTAACTAAATATTCTAGGAGCCAGTTGTGGTGGCATACACCTGTAACCCCAGCACTCAGGAGGCTGAGGCAAGAGAATTACTGCCAGCTCAAGGTCAGTTTGAACTATATAGGGAGACCCTATTTCCAAAATAAACTTTTTTATTTTTTTTACTAGAAACAAATATTTTTATTCCACTTTTAGTTTTACAAGTGTCAGAGTAGGAAAATGCTTGTACAGAAGGACCATATATTATAGTATAATGAGAGATTCATATGTAGTCACCTAAAAAGACTTTCTCTTCTTCCAAAAAAAAGCAAAGAAGAAAACTGAGGACTGAAAAAAGGCAAAGGCTTTGCTCTCCCACCCCCAGAGGCTGACTAGTGAATATAACTTTGGAGCTATAGAACTTGTTCATTTGTTTTGCTTTCTTGATATATCTTTGCTAAAACTTTTACTCCTGATAATTGAGTTTTAGCATCTTCATTGTATTCACAAAGCAGAGGTTTTTACCTGATGTGAGATGTTTTCTTTCATAGTAATTGCATTTTTAAAAATTCTTGTCTCCTTAATTTTTATTGCATGCTATGTAATGATAGAAGATTCTAGTGGGGAAACTGGGAATCATAAAGGGCCTCTGCATTCTTTTATCTTTTCCTTTGTATTGACTTTCTTACCCCACAATAAATGAAAAGTGAAACTGTAATATAACAGGCCTTGTTTTCATGCTGTCATCTTTCAGATTCTGTTTTCATGTTATAAAACCTGGCAAACTCTGAAATGGTTGTTGTGAAAGACCTTTAAGTATTTCTTAGTTTTATCTTTTTCTACATTACATATGACTTATCTTTACTCGTTGAGCTAGAGAGATCAGCAAGAGGTACAATCTAGACCTTTTTCAACACAAAATAAATCATATGAAGAGAAAGATGCTTACAGCATAAGGTAAGTGATTTAAATTCTCATAAAAACTGTTTTTAAAAAATTCAGTTACCTATATTAATCTTTAAATTTATTTTGCATGGAAATGTTGAAAGCTCATAATTTGAAGAGGAGTAATATGTAAAATAATAATGAGGCATATGCTAGTTAGACTAAAAGGCAAGCCATTAACTTTATCTCATGTAACTCTCAAACGTATTATTATAAAATAAATGTTATCCTTTTTATTTATTTATTTATTTATTTATTTTTTTGTCTTTTTGAGACAGGGTCTCACTATGCAGCTCAGGTTGGCCTTGAGCTCACTTTTGTAGCCCAGGCTGGTCTCGAACTCGCACCGATCCTCCTGCCTCAGCCTCCCGAGTGCTGGGATTACAGGCGTGCGCCACCACGCCCGGCTAAATGTTATCCTTTTAAAATCTGATTTTTGGGGCTGGGGAAATAGCTCAGTAGAATAAGTGCTTTCCTGGCAGGTGCAAGGGCTTGAGTTCAATCTACAAATAAATAAAATAAAATCTGATTTCTGTGAAGTAGCTCAGTAGCTTAACAAAAGGGCATACAGAAAAGTACATCCCGAGGCCTGGCAGGATGGCTTGGTGGTCTAAAGTGCCTGCTTAGGAAAGCTTAGGCGGCTGCAGGGACTGAGGTTCAATCCCTGGCACCACATGCTGCGCCAACCCTGCCCTCAGGGCAGGCTGAGCCAGCCATAAAAATAAATAAATGAACAAACAAAAGTTCTGAAACAAAAAAATGAAAGTAAATAAATAAAATAAAAAAAGAAAAGTACAACCTTTGATTAAGATTCAAATCACAAATGATATAATTTTTAAACTTGTTCTCATATACTGTGTGATCTTTCCTTCAAAATGGATATGAAGGGCCCGGCAGGATGGCTTAGTGGTCTAAAGCACCTGCTTAGGAAACCTTAGGTGGCGGCAGGGACCACGGTTCGATTCCCGGCACCACATGCTGCGCCAGCCCTGCCCTCGGGGCACGCTGACCCGGCCATAAAAATAAGTAAATAAAAAACAAAAGTTCTGAAATAAGAAAAAAATAAATAAGAAATTCTTTTAAAAAAATGGATGTGAAGTTGGGTGTGGTGGTACACGCCTGTATTCCCAGTGCTCGGGAGGCTGAGGCAGGAGGATCAGTGCAAGTTCAAGACCAGCCTGGGCTACAAAAGTGAGCTCAAGGCCAGCCTGAACTGCATAGTGAGACCCTATCTCAAAAAGACCAAATAAATAAATAAATAAATAAATAAATAAATAAATAAATGGATATGAAGATAAAGATAATCAAATTAAGAATGCATATTCCTTCTGTCCCTTCAATTTCACATAAACATCTGCTGGGCTGATAGCTTTTGTTACTAGGACAAAATGCCTAATATAGACTCCTTAAAGGCATAAAGGCTTCTTTTAGCTCACGGTTTAAGAGGTCTCATTCTGTAGTAGGCTAGCTCTGAGGCAGAGACATTGTGACAGAAGTATGTTGTGGAGGAAAGCTGCTCAGTGCATGGCAGCCAGGAAGTAGGAAGCAGGAAATAGCCCAAGAAGAGACACATCCTTCCAAGCACGCCCCAGGCACCAACTTCCTTCAGCTAGACCCCACCTCTTAACAGCCTGTTCACTTCACGAACTCATCAATAGGGTAATCTGATTGTGAGATTAGCACCTCTGTAATTTAATCATGTTCTGCAAATTCTGCCTCTGAACACATGTGGAAAATCATAACATGTGCCAATAAATTAGGAACATAATCATTTAGGGATAAATTTAACACAAAAAGTATAAAATCTTTGCAAATAAAACTGTGCATTCTTACTGTAGCAGAGCAATGGTGATCATCAAGCACTCCAATTTTCTTGCAGTTATCAGTAGTAAACTCCAGAACTCAGTAATTCATAGACATTAAACTGCATCCTGATGAATCTTTGCTGTCGTGCTCCCTGCTGCCTGGTATGCACATCATCCTGTTATCTAACACATCCATATAGCTTGTAGCTTGCATGGGATACAGTGACAAAGAGGAGAGGCAAACTGGCTGCATATTTTCTTTTCTCTTCTGAGATACATAACCCTCTGCTGTGCCATCGTTCTGTGCAGCCAGCCAGTTATGGACTTAAGCCACTACAAACTATGACCTAAAATGAACCTTTCCTTCTTTAACTTGTGTCAGGTGTTTTTCCCAGCAACAAGAAAGTAACTGAGGCAGACTTGTGCTTAAAACATTGAAATATTATGTATACTTGAAAATAATTATTGCAAACAATCCAGCAATTCCTCTCTGAGAAATTTGTTCTAGAAAAATGAAGACAAAAATGAAAATAAGGGCCCTGCAGGATGGCTCAGTGGTCTAAAGCGCCTGCTTAGAAAAGCTTGGGCAGCTGCAGGGACCTTGGTTCGATCCCCACACACCACATGCTGTGTCAGCCCTTCCCTGAGGCAGGACATAAAAATATAAACAAGCAAAAGTTCTGAAACAAGCAAAAAATAAAATAAAATAAAATAAAATAAAGTAAAATAAATTAAAAAAATGAAAATAAAAAATAAATTAACTAATGAATAAAAACAAATAAAAAAATCTTGTGTATACATATTTAGAACAGCTTTACTTATTTTTTTTCTTGTTTCAGAACCTTTGTTTGTTTATTCACTCATTTTTATGGCTGGCTCAGCCCACCCCGAGGACAGGGCTGACGCAGCATGTGGTGCTGGTGGTCAAACCGCAGTCCCTGAAGCTGCCCAAGCTTTCCCAAGCAAGCGCTTTAGACCACTGAGCCATCCTGCTGGGCCCAACAGCTTTATTTTTAATTGCCTACCAGCAGAAGCAACTCAGACAATCCATCAAATCACCAAATGTAGGGCTGGGGAGATAGCTCAGTAGAATAGGTGCTTGCCTGGCAAGTGCAAAGGCCTGAGTTCAATCCCAGGTTCCATTAAAAAAAAATAATAAAATCATCAAATGTAGAGGAATAACTGTGTAGTAGAATGCTACTTAGCAGTAACAGAAATGAACAACTGATACAGCAATAATGTGGATGCTGAGCCTAAGATTCCAGACTTAAAAATGTGTATGATGTTTTCATTGATAGCCATGCACTGTTTAATGGTATGATATGTTCTACAAAATGCACTGATGGACAGTTTTGTCATTGTATGACCATCATGTGGAGTACGGCTGTACTAGGCAACAGGAGTTTTTCAGTTGTTGATAGTCCATTGCCCATGAAGCCAATATGGGACCTAGGCTGTATTAGACATTCTAAACAATTTAAAACTATAGGAATAGTACTTAGGTTAGTGGCCATCTGGGGTTGTGAGTGAGACACTTTGAGAATAGAGGAAATAGTCTTCTTGTTTGTCATAGTGGCATGGTGACTATCTAGGTTTGTTTAAAGTTTTTCAGCTGTGTACCTAAAGAAGATGTATTTAATGATGTATAACTTGTATCTTAGTAAATCTGAAACAAAATGTTTGCACACTTAACTGCCAGGTCCAGTTACTAGTAGCATAGTGGTCAGCATACAGACTGGATCTAGCTCCCAGAAACTTCTTTAATGAGTTGCTTCTTGAGGGTTGCATTTAGTAAATGTATCTTACATCATTATTTGATACATGTAATATGGACATAAAACAAAAAATGTCATGTGTAATGATCTTTGTAAAAATATATTTAACAATCACCACAATGCGGAAGGAAACCTTGTCTCAAAATAAAAATTCTGAAAGGACCAAGATGTTGGTCAGTACTCCCTGAGTTTAATCCATAGTACTAAAAAAACAATGTAAATTTGGAGTTACAAATATTATTCATGACTCTTAGCTGGTAAACTAAATGACTGAAGTGATGACAGTAACAGATGATCCTCAGTTTCTGTTGAAGCGAGTGAGAGATTGATTTGACAAACTTAAAAATAAATCTGTTGATTCTCTTTTGCTAAGTTTTCCTTGAGTCTAAATTGGTAATGATGCCTGTGTTTACACAGCTATGGTGGATTTTTAAAAATTCTACTGTTTAAACAAATAACTTTTTCCACATGAAATAGCACATTTGATTGTTTCTTGGGAATTGAAGATGAGAGTTACACCTCTAAAATGACTATCCATTCCAAGCTGGTACAATGATAATCTCATAAATAAATATAATTTATTTATGAGTGTATATTATAGCAGATATCCAATACACAGGTTTACTTGTTGGAAAATATGATAAAGAAAGCAGAATATAGTTTTTTAAATACAATATTGTCTTAGTCACTTTCTTGTCATTGAGACATAATATCCAACATCCACAGTTGGGAGGAGGAAAGGTCTGTGGAGGTTTGTAAAGGTTTAAGTCCATGACTGGCTGACTCAGGCCACATAGGCTGGCAGAAAGGCAGATTGACCAGGAAGCAGAGAATGAAGCATGGTGCTCTGTAGGTAGATGAACCTTTCCAGGCCACAGCCCCAGTGCCTCTTTGGACCAAACCCTATCTCCTGACAGCAAGTCAGCTCTAGGCCCTATAATCCAGTCACCTTCTAAAAGTTCCACCTCTGAATGCGTGAGGTTCTTGGGTAACATTAGATGTACCCATAACAATGATTACATCCTCAGTTTGCTGAAAGCAAGGCTTACACACAAATCATTTCAATCATATTACAAACCTTTGATGGAGAAAGATAAAACAGAAAGCAGAACCCTGTTATAGTTTATTTTTCCTGGAAATACACTAGCAAATAAGTATCAATGATACATGAGGAAGACAGATAACCATTAAATGTTTTTGCTTACCAAAAGGTATTTTTGCAGGAATGAGAGGTAGAAAAAAATGAACCAAGGAAATACCAGACATTAATTTGACATCAAATTTTCATGTTATATATATTAGAATGTGTTCTTTTCTCTGTAATTTTAAGACATGATCCAAAGCCCTTTTTCCCTTCCCAGAGTACTTCTAGTAGTTCTTTAAGAGGTTGCATTTAGTTACTAATTGTATTAGTTACTTTTTGCTCGTTGCCGGGACAAATACCCAACACTCAAAATGAAGGAAGGAAAGGTTTATTTAGCTCACAGTTGGTGGAGGTTTCAGTCCATATTCGGTTGGCCCAAGGCTGAGTGGAGCAGGGCAGAGAGCATCCAGTTCAAGGCAGCAGAACAGCAGCAAAATGGTGGCAGAGGCAGCCAACCAAACAGGGCAGCAGAGCAGCAGCACCAGCTCGAGCTCCAGTCTGTCTCTCTGTCTCTCTTTATATTACATTCAGGC
>PVJA010054153.1:0-11686 GCA_004027025.1 Myocastor coypus
AGAAGAAGAAGAGGAAGAGGAAGAGGAAGAGGAAGAGGAAGAGGAAGAGGAAGAGGAAGAGGAAGAGGAAGAGGAGGAGGAAGAAGCAATGTTCCTTCACATTTGTTCATGGGTTATCGGCGCACTGTAGACTCTGTAGATTCTGTTTCCACACCGGAATATTTACCACCCTCTGGATCCCCTTGGAGGCTTCTCCAAATATTCTCCTACCTCCTGTCATCACCACCTCATGGCATCCATCTAGCGTCAGCTCTGCAGTGTTCCTCTCAGTCATGATGTCACTCTGACTTCAGGAAGGTTACACTGGCTATTTATTAGAACTTTGATAGGTTGCCAAGTTGGTTGTCCTAGAGAGGTACCAGGGTGAATTGACAGCCTGGCACAGGGGCCATTACACTTGTACCACCAATTGGCAACCACACTTCTGTGACTACTTTGAGAACACAAAGAGAGCCTCTCAAGTACCCATCAATTTCCAGTCTCCCATCCGAATGGCTAAATATCTTTCAGTGTTCACCGAGGGGCTTTTTTTTGCAGCTCTGACTGTCAGAGAGCCTTATATTCCTATACCTACTTCTTTGGTTGGGGGATGGGCTTGGGAGATGCTGACTCCATGAGCACACACATGCGTGCTCACACACACACACACACACACACACGTTCGAATACAGAGAATATGCCAAAGTCACTGCAAATAAATAGTAGAAGTCTCAAAACTGACATTTAAGTATCGCCCACTGATATGTTTCCAGACGCCCTAGTATTAAAAGTAGGGCAGCAGAACAGACAGAGCCCAGAAGTAGTCAGATTTATGATTGTACACCAGACACGTGACACAGTTCCTGTGCTTGGACACATTTTTCAAGTTACTAAATTGATCGTCTATAAAAGCCAGCTATGGTCAAAAATGAGCATTATACCAGTAAATCAAGTCATTTGATTTAGATTATGAATCTAGAATTAGCCGATTGTAATCATATAGATGTGGCAGTTGCTTTTGTTAATTCCTAAGAGTTGACAGACAGATCCCGTTGGACATTGTGACTTAGGAGAGAAGATGATGGACAGACCAGCACTGCACTTGGCACTCAGGAAACAAGTTATTGACTGCAAGGAAGGCGAAAGAGACATGGCTTTCTTGTACCATCTATGTGTCACGTGAAGTTCAGGAATGCTGCCTTCACCCCCTGTGCCTTTGGTGTTCCCCAGGACCCACACATGTGCGCAGCACTTATGGGTCTCTTATTTATCTTGGAGCTCAAGGTTTGGGCCCCCGTCTAGGCTAATGTCTAGTCCTGCTCTATTGGACCATTGTGCTTTGTTTCCAATGCCCCCTCCATGTCTTTGATGCTGACAACAGTTTAGAGCAAGAGCATCACCATTCAAGGCTCTTTTTCTTCCATAGGATGTGATGGTGACATTACAGGACCGTCTCTCCTTAAGGTATATTGAGCACTTTGCTCTTGTCCTCGAGTATGCTGGGCCAGAACAGAATCACAAGTTCCTGCTGCTCCAAGACAAGCAACCCCTGGCTTATGTAAGTAACTTCCTTATCCTGACTTCGTAGTTTCGGATATGGTTGGTACGACAGAAGAGAATCCGAGGCATTTCATATTTGAGAAATTCATGATGATATGCCCAGCCAGTTCCCAGAAGGCACATTTCTTACCTGAGGCTGTTACTACCCAAGTCCAGAAGGCCTTTGAGTATGCTGTTTGTGACCTAAAGAGGGCAGGAAAACCATTAGTCTAAGTTGCTTAACAGGAGGAATGCAGAATAGTGATAGCACAGTACCCAGAATGCCCTATGGGAAAAGGCTGCAGAGAGCCCAAACTGCTGGACAGGATTTCCCCAAGGGGGAGCGCCAAGAAGTATCAGAGAGGCAAACAGGACCAGTCAATACGCCCAAGTAGGGTGGGCACGAGTTGAAGAGTGGTAGCTGGGAAGAATACATTTTCAGAACCTACACGGAAGCCAAATGAAATCCAAAATCAAGCCAGGTATGGTGGTGTAGGCCAAAGTAAGAAGACCAATATTTGTGCAAGGGCAATCTGAGGTACGCAGTGAGCTCAAAGCCACCGTGAGGTACACAGTGAGATCCTTTCTCCAAAAACAAAACAAAAATTAGAAGGAAACATTGAAGTATTTTTGGAGAGAAAAGATCATCAAATTCACCTGTCAGCCACATCTAGAGCTCACTGGTGAGATCCTACTTAGAGGGAGTCTTATGGGCCCCACCCTGCTGGAGGCCTCAAGAAGCCCTTTGTATCTGAGTAGTCCCTTTTCCAAATGGGATCTAAGGGATCAGGGAGATAGTTCAGGGGCATAAATGCCCACCTTTAATCCTTTGTACTGCAAAAGAAAAAATAATTCAGTATCAAATGGGATCTAAGACTGTCTTTTCTTTTTTTATTACTTTTAATAAGAAATCACAATGTGACATTTTCAAAACACATTAGAAGTACATTCCCAATAACTGATACAATGCATATTGTTGTCTTCATAGTAGTTATACAGAAGCATATGATGTAGACATGACAGTTTTTCTAATTATTATTGATATAAAACTTTCTTCTCACTGAACTAAGAGAAAGTAGTTGTATACATAGTGCCGTATTACATAATCGCAAAGGATTATTGGCAGAACTGGCAATGTCAGAAGCTGTTGATTTAAGCCTTTTGCAGCACAGCATACTAATCTAGGTTTGCATTTTACAACAGTTCTACAAAGCACTGCACATGGTTTCAAAGTAAACCCTGAGGGGATTTGACTGACCTTATGAGACACAAAAATTTCTTTTCTTTTTGAGGCAGGGTCTTTCTATGCAGTTCAGGCTGGCTTTGAACTCCCTACGTAGCCTAGGCTGGCCTCAAACTCTTGCAGAGATGCGTTCTGCCTCAGTCTCCCAAGTGCTAGAAGTACAAGTATGTGCCACCACACCGAACCTAAAACTTTTCATTACGAAAAGTTTCAAACATTCACAACAGTAAAAGAAATATTGGGGCCCGGTGGGATGGCTCAGTGGTCTAAAGCGCCTGCTTGGGAAAGCTTGGGCGGCTTCACCGACCACGTTTCGAACCCCGGCACCACATGCTGTGCCATCTCTGCCCTCGGGGTGGGCTGACTCCGCCATAAAAATGAGTGAATAAACAAACAAAGGTTCTGAAACAAATAAAGGTTCTGAAACAAGAAAAAGTAAATAAATAAAATTTTTAAAAAAAGAAATATTGTACATAGCCCATCCCCTACTTCAGTGATTGCCGGTATATTGCCAGCTTGCTTCATCTATAGCTCCAAATGGAATTTTAATTCTGACCTCTAATTAGCAACTTTCTGTGCTTGAGGTTGAGCCCCTCTATACACTATGAGGTTGAGCTCCACAGCAAAAAGAGCCTAACGGGGCCCGGCGGGATGGCTCCGTGGTCTAAAAGCGCCTGCTTGGGAAAGCTTGGGCAGCTTCAGGGACCCTGGTTCGATACCCCAGCATCACATGCTGCACCAGCCCTGCCCTCGGGGCGGGCTGAGCCGGCCATAAAAATTAGTGAATAAACAAACAAAGGTTCTGAAACAAGAAAAAAAATAAATAAATAAAATAAAAAATTCTTTAAAAAAAAAAAGAGCCTAAAAAGTTCACAGGGAGCACTATCTTCTTCACCAGTGTCTTGGTACTTAGACCTATCTGGGTCATATCCTGTGTTTCTAGTTTACAAATATATCGCTTTGGGCTGGAGATGTAGTTCGGCAGTGTAAGAACCTGCCTGGCAAGAGCAAGGACCCAGGTTCAATCCCCAGTGCCACACGCCTCGCTGTCCCTGGAACACTGGGCATACCAGGACTGCGTGTGGGGGCACACTCCTGTAGTCCCAGTGCTAGGGAGGCTGCGACAAGAGGATCACTAAGAGTCTGCACTGTGTAGTGAGACCCTATGCCAAATAAATAAAAGGTTTTTCGAATTAAATAAAAAAATAAAAATACATCACTTTGAGTCAGAAGAGTAGAAAAGACCTGGCTCTACATCATGTTCCCCTAAGGTACTGTAGTCCCCCTTCCCCACAAGGGACACAACCCAAGACCCATGACAAATGCCTGAAATTGCAGAGCACAGTGGACCCTATAGATCCTGTTAAATCATATACATTCATACCTATAGTAAAGCTTAATTTATGTTAGGAATAGTAAGATGTTAATGGTAACTAATAATAATACAACGATGAAAATAATTCATGATAAAAGTTATTTAAAACTCACAGGAATTAGGGCAAGGGATATAGGTCCATGGTACAAGTACCTGCCCAGAAATTGTAAGGTTTTGAGCTGATTCTAGTACCCAAAAATAAATAAATAAATCTGAACAAATGATTTATTTCTGGAATTTTCTATTTAAATAACTTAAGGTCAAGAGTGGCTACAGGTAAGTGAAACCAAGGAAAATGAAACCTTGGATAAGAAGGCATTACTGATTGTAAATTTGTCAGGGCAGAGACAGAGTGGGAAGCAACAGCCCAACTCTGCCCCAAACCCACTTTAATGATCCGCCAAGCTGAGTGCCTACCACCCCAGCCATTGATTCTGGATGTCTGTCTCCCATGTCTCATCCTCGTGACTCAGGTGGTTCAGCGGACACACTATCATGGAATGAAATGCCTCTTCCGAATAAGCTTCTTTCCCAAAGACCCTGTGGAGCTGCTACGTCGGGATCCTGCTGCCTTTGAGTACCTATACATCCAGGTAGAGTCTGGCATGGGGATACACAGACAGACACGCAGGGACACCAGTGGACAAACAAGTAAGCAGGCAATTCTGCCATCACAACAACGTCTATATGTAAGTTTTTCCAACTTTTAGGTAGCTCTGAAGGACCTTTTTTTTTTTTTCTCCTACCATCATAATCCATGGCCAGTTTGGCTGGTCTGGTGACCTGAGCTGGCTGTAGCTGAAAGCCCTCCTTGTGCACACAGAACTCATCATTTCTGATGAACGTATAAGGCTGATAATTGTGGAAATTTCACAGGTTTCACAAGCCCACTTCAGCTTTGGCAGAGTCTCTGTTTCTAATATCTAGTAGCTCCAGTAAGGAGATAATTTCAAATTCATTTCATCCAGACATATTTATAGAGCATTTCCTCTGGACCAGGCTCTACACCAGGTAGTGGCAGTCAGAGGTTAAAAAAGAATTACCTGCCTCATCACAGCTTGTCTATGCATAAATAAACAGGCTGGTAACAGGGTTCAGTGTCAGTGAGGGTACACAGGAAGCTGTTTGCCAACTCTGAGTGGAAGAAAGACAATGAGAGCTCCACAGAACAAGAGATGCATGAATGCTTTTAGCTGAAGAGGAAGAGTGGGAGTTGGTTGCATAGAGAGAAGAAATGGAGGGGTCATACTCTAAGCAAGAGGTCTTGGCATTTACCAAGGCATGGTGGCTTGAGACAGTGTGGCATGATGGGAGAATTGTGAGAAACTTATGACTGCAACACAGGATGTAATGTAAGGAGCAGTGTTAAATGAATGGAAGAGACAGAACACAGCTGATGTAGGGCATGGCAAGCACAAGCTTTATTTTATGGAAGCTGGACATTTTTTTTTTTCTGTATCAGGGATCAAACTCGGGACCTTGTGCTTGTCAGGCAGATGCTTATGACATTGAGCTATCTACCCAAAACTGGGCATTGATTCTGAAAGTCTCATCACTGAACTGGTAACATGAGTATCAGTCAGGAACTTGCTAGAGATGCAAACTCTCAGGCCCTAACCCAGTCCTATTGAATCAGAAACTAGAGAGGTAGAGCCCAGTGATATTTTAACAAGCCCTCCATAAGATACTGTTACCAAACTACTGTGGAAATCGCTGGCTTTTGATCCTAGCCGCACATTACAATTACCTGAGAAGCCTTGGAAAATTTGATGCACCCCACCCATGACTGATTAAATCAAAATCTGTGAAAGGGGGACCCAAGCACCGGCATTTCCTAAATTCCTCTGGTGATGCTCATATACAGCCAAAGTAAAGAAACTCTCCTGGAAGGTGGGGCCACAGAAATGAGAAAAGAAGAATGTGCCAGTCAGATGAGCAATTATGAGGGACACATAATGTCCAGGAAGCACCCTAGCTAGGGAGCTATGGCAGGTATCCAGAGGAGAAATGATGAGAGTCAGAGTCCAGGATGTGAGGGTAAGGTAGAGCGAGATTCAAGAGAGATTTAAAAAACAGCATTAATGTGCTTTGACGTTATGAGTGTCTGATAGAGGTGATATCATTCCTCAGATTATGGAGTGGAATGAGGTTGGGAAGATGAGCTCATTTGGGTACATGTTGAGTTTCAGGTGTCCATAAGACAACACAGCATTTAATGAGGGGAAAAAAAAGGCCTCACACTTCATCTATCTCTGATTGTGGTTTGGGTGACATGCTATGGAGACACCATGGTTGTCCTTTCTGGCCTTTCAGACAGCCTAAAATGGTAGAAATGTTTCTCAGCCCAAGTCTCTTTACTAACCTTTTGGACTAACAATGTACACCATGACACACTCTGCCCCACTCCACCATCTGGGAGTGGACAGCGAGCCATGGCGCTAGTGCAACACATCACCGCTCTGCTGGAGCACGCAGCTCTGCTGAGTTAAAGCCCGGCTTGGGTAAAGAACTGAAGACACGGTTTAAAATTCAGAAGACAATTTCCTTGTACATGGGGAAGGACGAAGAGAGATGACAGACAGCTACTCCAGCTGGGTAGGGAGAACTCCAAATAAATTCCTGATGGATCCCTTGTCTGAGCAACTTCTACTGAGATTCCTGTGCCTCATAGGCTCCTGTCTTATAACCTTGGATTTCTTCTGGATATAAGACCTTTTCCCAGTCCTTGGTGAAGGCTAAAATTATGGTGGGCATCTGGGTATACAGCTCAGTGGCATAGTGCTTACCTGGCAAGTGCGAGGTCCGGAGTTCGATTCTTGGTAGTCCCCAACAAATTATGGGTGGGGGCTTTAAAGGACAGGTAGATGAAATTTAAAAATTAAGTAAAAGGTAATTTTGTAATTCTTAGGTTACTTTGCTACCTGGGAATGTCCAGGTCCTGAGTCCTTTGCTATTGTCTGTCTAATTGTTTGAGATTAGCTGCCTTTGTCCTTTCAACTCCTCAGAGTCCAGCTACCTTTCTAAATGCTGGACTCTGGCTGGTGGAAACTGCTTCATTTTGAGTAAAACCCAGTCACACCTTCACACTATCTTTTCCCTATGTGCAGTTGCCCCTGTCCCTACACTAAGAAGCAGTGAGCTGTGTAGTTGCTGTATGAATGTTTGAAGTTTAGTCCTCATTTGCTTGGCCTGTTTCTTCATTCAAGCTTCAGTGGTATGGTTAGCCTCATTTTGGAATTTAGTGCTAAGACCATATCTACTTCTTCCTCCTTTTGTGATAATATGGACTTCAGCTATATCCCTTCTTTTTTATATTTTGACAATTTTATTGAGGTCTCATTAACACAAAAAACTACATGCATGTAAAATGCACAGTATAGCTGGGTGTGGTGGCTCACACCTGTAATCCCAGTACTTAGGAGGCTGAGGCAGGAGGATCACTTTGAGTTCCAGGCCAACCTGTACTACACAATGAGTTTAAGGTCAGCCAGAGTCATACAGTAAGACCCTGTTCCCTGTCTCAATAAACAAACAAATAGAATGTATAGTATAAATTTTTATATGTGTGAAGCTATTGCCACAATCCAAGTATTGAACATATCCAGTATCCCAAAAAAGTTTCCTCAGCTCCATTATATTTGTCCCCAAGTACTAGGCAATCAGTAACCTGCTTTCTGTTACTATAGGACTGTTTTTGTTTTCTAGAATTTACATGGATTGAATTAGATAGTATGTATACTTACTTTGGTCTGGCTTATTTTCCTCAGCATAATCGTTTTGAGATCCACTCATAATGTTGCATGTATTAATAATTAATTTGTTTTTATTGTCAAGCAGTATTCCATGGTGTGAATGTACTAGAGTTTACTGTATCTATTGATGGACATTTGGGGAATCTCCAAGATGTTAGCTGTGACAAATAAAGCTTCTATGGTGAACATTCATGTACAATTTTTGTATGGGCATGTTTTCTTTCCTCCTGGGTAAATATCTAGTGATGGAAGTTTGACCATGCAATAGATTATGTTTCTTTAATTGCTTTTAAAGAAAATCCCATACTATTTTACAAGTGGTTGTACTATCATACATTCCCATTCTTTTTTTTCCATTCTAATCATGTATGAGAGTTCCAGATTCTCCACATTCTTGTCCACATTAGTGGTACTATTACAGATTGTTTACTCCAATCATTCTAATAGTGTATGGCAGCATTATGGATTCCATTTGCATTTCACTAATGATCTTGAGCAAATTTTCACATGATCACTTGCTATTATACATCTTCTTTGGTAAAATGTCTCTCTAAATCATGTCTGTTTTTTTATTGGGTTGTTTGTTTTCTTATCATCAGGCTTTTAGAGTTCTTTATGTATTTCGGAAACAAGTCATTTGTTGGATATGTAATTTGTAATGATTTTCCCAGTCTATAAACAGTGTCTTTCACAGAGCAGTTGTTTGAATTCTAATGAAGTCCAGTTTGATAATTTGTTCTTTTATAGGCAGTGCTTTTGATGTCATATCTAAAAAATCTAACTCAAGGTCATAAGGATCTTCTATTTTTCCCAGAATTTCTATCATCTTAGGTTTTATATTTAGGTCTGTGATTTATTTTGATTTTTATATGTGGTACAAGATATATACCAATGTGTATGTGTGTATGTGTCACACAAACACACACACACACACACACACACGTGTTGGCATACAGGCAGACAATTATTCCAACACCATTTGTTGATTACTATAGCTTTATAACAAATCTTTTTTTCTTGCCTTTTTGAGACAAGGTCTCACTGTACAGTTCAGAGTGTCTTCAAACTCACTATGTAACCCAGGCTAGACTTGAACTCATGGCAACCCTCCTTGCCAGACTTGAACTCATGGCAACCCTCCTGCCTCAGCTTCCTGAATGCTGGGACTATAGGCTTGTACCATTGTGCCCAGCCTATAAGTCATAAAATTAAGTAGTAGTTGTTATCCAACTCTGTTCTTTCTTTCCAATGTTATTTTAGCTCATGTAGGTCATTGATATTTCCATGTGAATTTTAGAACCAGTTTCTCATTTTCTACAATGAACCTGATGTGAGCCAGGTCTGATGCTAAAGCAGAAAGATCACAGATTCAAGTCCAGCCTAAAGGCAAGAGGATCATTTCATGTTTGAGACCAGCCTGGGTTACAAAGTGACCCCAAGGCCAGCCTGAACTGCATAGTGAGACCCAGTGTAAAAAGATAGACAGACAGACAGACAGACAGACAGACGGACAGACAGACAGACAGCATCGATAAGTAAGTAAGTAAATAAATACATATATCTGATGAAACTTGCACTGGATTTTGGTGAATCTATAGATTGGTTGGGGGAGAACTGACATCTTAACAATATTGAATATTCTAACTCATGAACACAGTATTTCTACATTGAACTACTTCTCCTTTTGTTTTTCTCAAGAGCATTTTATAGCTTTCAGTGTACAAGTCTCTTAACATATTTTGTCAGATTTATCTCTATTTCACATTTTTTATGTCGTCATAAGCTAGTTGTTGTTGTTTTGTTTGGCTTTTTGTGTGTGGTGGTGGTGATCGTGGTGCTGAGGTTTGAATGTAGCACCTTTGCACTGAGCTATATCTACAGGTCATTTTTTAGTCTTTAATTTTGAGACAGAAGCTCACTAAGCCACTAAAGTTGCCCAAGATGCACTCAAACTTGTAATCTTCCTGCCTCAGCCTCCCAGGGTATAGGGATAACAAACCTGGCCCCAAGATCCAGCTAAGGATTGTGATTTAAAATTTCATTTTGAATATATTTGGGGCTAGCATATACAAATACAATTTGTTTTTGTATGTTAATCTTTTTTTCTGCAATCTCACTATAGTCATTAGTTCTAGTAGTTTTTTGTTTTTGTTTTTGCTTGGTAGATTCCATTGGATTTCCTACATAGATGGTCGCTGACAAAGTATTTCTTTTCTACACTTTTCCATGCTGCAGTAAAACCACAGTGGCTTCCTAGTCTCTTATCCCATCTTGGTTCCCCCTCAACCAACTGGGCAGCTTCTCTGAAGGACATCTCATCCATAGCTGGGACCTGTCTTGGAGAGTTTGAGATTATCATCCACTAGGCCAGCAGCTCCAGGGAATGCCCTCTAGGCCAGCATAGGGAAGAAGACTCAGTGTTCTGTCCTTGTGACCCCAAAGAACACAGTAACTAACACATCCCTGCAGCCATCTGTCACCCTGGGTACTAGGTTAGAGCATGTGGAGAATCCTTTCCAATGTCTCCCTGTGCTCCTATCTGAACTAAGACAAGAGCGTTGTTTGAGTAGAGAAGTGAGTATAGGCCCTAGAGAGAACAGGGGAGGATGTCTGTAACAGGAAGAAACAGGCTCTCTGTAACAGTCACTGTGTCTGACTTGTACAGTGAACTGGACTTGTTTCCCATTTGTGTCTTGCTGTTTGTGTCCTTGTCTCTGAAAAGTATCCTAGCCAGTATCCTAGCTGGCAAATGTCATTTCTGTGACGTGAAAGCCCTCTATTGTCTCTTCCCCAGGGGCAACACCTTCCTCTCCGCATGCCCTATCACAGCTTACTGACATCATGAGATATAAGGGAGTGTATGGTGGGGTAGGGGGTGGAGAGCGAATTCTCCTTTAATGATGGCTTTGGGCTGCCCTCTCTCCTAGAGTCGAAATGATGTTATTCGAGAACGCTTTGGAATGGACCCCAAACCAGAAATGCTCTTGGGCCTGGCTGCACTCCACATCTATATCACCGTCTCAGCCACCCGGCCTAGCCAGAAGATCTCACTCAAGAACGTGGAGTGAGTTGTGCTGGGGCCCTTTGGGATGGGAGCAGATGCCTCTGTAGGGAGAAGGCATAGGGGCTAAGCGCTCTTATGCTTTTCACGAATATAGTCCGTACAATGGGAGTAAAAGTCGAAGCTCCTCACACCTAAATCATGATGCTCTGCAGAGCCATGGTTTCTGTTAGGGGACTGTCGTTAGTCTCCCCTTGCTCCCCTGTCTCTTCTCTTTCTCCCAATGTCTCTTCCTCCATCTCTGCCTCTCAGACTGTCTTAGTTACTCTTCTCTCATTGCTCGGAGAAACACCTGACACTCAAATTAAGGAAGGAAAGGCTTATTTAGCTCACAGTTACTGGAAGTTTTAGTCCACGTTCAGCTGGCTCCAAGGCTGAGCGGCATAGGGCAGAGAGCAAACTTTCATAGTGGCAGCTAAGAGCAAGAGCTAAGGGGGGATGATAGTCACAGCTCAAGCAGCTAACTTCTCTTCCTTTCTCACATAGTCCTGCAAATTACCTGCCCCAGGCAGGTACAGCACCCACACTCACAATAATCAATCACAAATTCGAGAAGCCACCCCATGAATGACTGCATGAGGCTTGGGGGGGGGACACCTAGACACAAATAGACTCAGTGAGTTTCTGTCTTATCATATTACTATCCCTGCAACACTTCATCTCTTGCACTAATCTCTTACCTTTCTTCTGCTTCTAGGAAAGAGTGGGGCCTGGAACCCTTTCTTCCTCCCTCCCTC
>PVJA010054154.1:0-11686 GCA_004027025.1 Myocastor coypus
TTGGATTTGACCTGTGCCACATGAAGGGATTCTGTGGTATATTAAAAGCTCCCTCAGCAGACTTTTGCTTTCCTTTTTTTAAACAGGGAAAAGAACACACCAAACTTATTACACACCTGAGTCAGGGGAGCATTTGATTCTAGGCTTTAAGGAGAAAACAGCCCATGGCTCTGGAATTTGACAGGTCGGAGCCCTGTGTAGCAGAGCCAGATAGCATTTGAGTCTTTATTGATTACTAATTGGAGTATGAATATTTATCCCATAGAATCTGTTTCTGGGTTACAAGAACTGTCCAGGTTGAACTTTCTGATAAACTACTAATCATTTTTATATTTTTAAAGGTTGTAAAGTGTTTGTATGACCATAGGAATGTCTGGCTTTTAAAGTGTCAGAGTCAGCAACTGGAAGAATCTTCACTTGCTTCCATTTAGTTTGTCAATAGTCACTTCTTTGCCTAGTATCTTCTTCCTTTCTTTTCTCTTTTTTTTCCTTCCTTCTTTCCCTTTGTCTAAGAAAAGGGAATGGAAAATTTATTGATTTCCTAAAATAGCTCCAGGATGTTTTGAAATCTCCAAGTTTCTTTCTCTTTCCTTTTACTCCGATTCACTGTCACAGGTAGGTTCTACTGAAGGAGCCAGCGGATCCAGTGATACACGCAGAGTCACTTGGTGAGCTTTAGAACGGTTTTTCTAGCTCAAGTCCTGTTGCTAATGTTGGCTGGCTTTCCAGTAAATTCAGTAAAATTAGGCTGTTGGAAGAAAAGTAAAGTTAAATTCTGTCGAGCTCGGTTATCCTCATTTAAATCCAAAGAAGCAACAATATCTTTATAGAGATTTTTGACCTCTGTTTTGGAATGCTATGTGGAGATGAAATTTGCTTGGGAGATAGGAGACAGACTTGTGAAAGGAAGACAGTGGATTCCAGGCAGCCCAGGATGAATTCCCTTCCTCAAGGGGTAATCACTTCTGAGAAAAGGAGGTGGAGTTTAGGAGAGAGACTAGCATAGCACTTAACCTTGCCCAGCAAGAAACCTCCTGGTATGAGGGTTTCTGTGATTCTGGTAAGGTAAGGAGTACCGTTAGAAAAATGCTGTTGGTGAGGGAGTGCTGGCCATGTCGGAGTTATGCAGCAAGTCAGGGGTTTCCTGTGAGGGATGGAGACTTACCTGAGACCATGCAGAGCTTAGAGTCCCATTGCTTTGGGGTGAAGGAGTTAGGAACATCTTGAAAGTCCCCTTTGTGCCAAGAGTGCCATAAAGTGTAAATGTAGTTAGAAGGAAGGGGACTTGAGCTACAGTCTTCTGATCTAGATTCATTGCTCTTTGTAGTGTGCCATTGAGCTGCCCAGGTCCCACTCATGTTTAAATGTCCTGCTTCCATTTATTCATTGATTCATTTAGCAACTGTCTTGTGTACAATTTCTCACCTTCTTTTCTGGGCTTGGGATGCAAGTGGTGAGCAGTATTAGCTAGGTCCCTGCCTGTGGGCCTTATACTGCATATGTGTCCTTCCCCATGAGGCCTCACCATGATATTCCTGCTGCGGGATTCTCCCAGCTGGGATTCATTAGCTCTGTGTGATTTATTATTCACTTGGCGGTACAGGGGAGCAGATTTTGTACATGCTAGGCAAATATCCTAGCACTGAGCTTCACCCCCAGACCCTGGGTCTGGGAATTGGATGGGCATACGTTGAGTGTTCAGCAGCAGCCCACATGGGTTGCACAAGGTGTAGGTAGACACATGTTGAGGTTGAGGTGAAGGAAGTCTGACTCAATGATCTGTCCCATGGGGGTAAGCATCTTGCTGACTCCAGAGATGAGCCCTGACTCTAGAGATGAGCTGCATTCATTACCTGTAGTTAACTTAACCTTTTCTTGGTTAGGTAACCCTGTGCTTCTTGTACTCTGCTAGACTAATGGGCTGTTTTTTATCTTACATTCTTTGTTTGATATTTAATCCCCTGTGGTATGTTGCCCCCTTAAGGATGTCTACCTCTTAATCCCCAAGATTTGTTAATAAGTTACCTTATGTGGCTAGACGTGATTAAGTTAAGGATCTTTAGATATGGAGATGATCCTGGATTATCTGGGCAGGCCAATGGCCATCACAAGGGGTCTTACCAGAGGGAAGCATGAGGGTGAGGGTCAGGGTTAGAGAAGGTGATGTGGCACTGTAGCTGAGGATGGAGTCACGTGGCCATGAGCCAAGGAATGCAGGCAGCCTTAAGGCTGGAAAAAGCAAGGCAATGGATTCTCTCCTGGAGCCTGCAGATGGGCCTGTTGACACTTTTGACTTTAGCGGAGTCAAACTGATGTCAGGCTTCAGCCTCCAGATAAAAAGTATGTGGTGTTTGAAGCCATTTGGCTGTGGCATTTTGTCACTGTAGCAGTAGGAATAGCTACCATAACCCAGCCTTGTTTCTTAGTGAGGATGGAAGCAGCTGACTGGCTTGGTGTCTTTTAAGAGCAGCCTCAACAGCTGATATTTACCATTTGTTCAGGCAGGTACTAGTACTGTGATAAGACGTGTGTGTGTGTGTGTGTGTGTGTGTGTGTGTGTATGTGTGTGTATATATGTGTACATGTGTGTGCAATGTTGGACATTGAACCTGTTATTCTGTACCAATGAGCTATATTTACAACAGTTTTTACTTTTCAGAGTTTGAGATGGAGGTCTCTCCAAGTTATTTAATACAGGTCTTGAAGTTGGAATGCTTCTGTCTCAGTGTCATGGATTACCCATGTGCACCACCATGACTGGCTTATGTTAGATCATTTTTTTTTGTGGGACTGAGTTTCAAATTCATGATCTTGTATTTGCCAGGCAGGCACTTGTGCTAGGGAGCCATCTCCCCAGCCCCCTATGCTGAATCTTTTATATCCATTTTTCTTTCCCTGGTTCTTCATAGTTGCTTTCCCATACCTTCATTTCTTGTGAACCCAATGTGGAATCTCAGGCTGGGACTCATAGCAGATACAGCACATGAAGTCATATCTGATGAGCTAGTCCAGTATAGGGTGGCGGGCAGATAGGGGTTCTGAGAGCAGGGGTGGGCTGGAGGCAACCCAGAGATTGGAGATTTTCCCAGGTGGTAATGACCTGAACTAGAGAGATCAAGGGCACAAGGGATAGAAAAGGCAGCAATTATGCCACAGAACATGGAAAGGAAACAAGAAAAGCAGAGGATTTTGGTAAAGCTTGAATTAAGGCCACCTGAAGAGGTGCTGAGGCACAGGGGCCAACTTGAGGTCTTCTTTTAACCACACTTGGAAACCTTCTTATTTTTTGTCCTTGTGTGTGTTCAATAACTTGATTACAAAGATAAATATATTCAGTCGTTCAGGTTACTGTACTGAGGATGGGTAATGTCCTAATTGGTGTCCAAACCAAGAAAAGTGTTACTGTATTTTTTAAAAATGTATTTAGTACAGGTTCTACAGGGTCTCACTACACAGGTGGAATTCCCAGTGATCTTCCTGTTTTCAGCCTCCCAAGCTGAGCTATCTGGCCAGCCCTGAAAAGTGTTTTTTAGACCAGGGTATCTCAATTTTAGCAGTATCAATATTTAGAGTGGGGTAATTCTTTGTGGGGAAAGTTCTGCCTAACAAAGCACATTTAGCATCATTGCCCTCTATCAGCTCTTGGAGCTTTCCTCCTCCTCTTCCTCTGTCTCCTCCTCTTCCCTTATTTCCTCCTCTTCCCTGTAGTGGGAATTGAACCCAGGGCTTCTGCACTGATTTACACCCTCAGACCTATTTATTTATTTATTTATTTATTTATTTATTTATTTGAGACATGGTCTTGCCTGGTCACTGTTTCCCAGGCTGGCCCTGAGCCTTCAGTCCTTCTGTCTCAGCCTTCCATAGTGCTTGGATGACAGATGTGCATCACTCTGCTTGGATCATTCCCCATGTTCTGACAATCAGAAATATCTCTAGATATTGCCAAATTGCCGGGAGCCGGGGAGGAGGGCGGTATATCTCCGGACTACAGTGTTTTTAGAAGCTGAATTTATTTCAAGCAGACTTACAGTTCTGTGCTGCTGTGTAACACTGGGTAAAATCACAAAGACATGATTCCTGTGTTCCATGGAGATCAAGTGTTGCAGGAAACATAGTTATAGGAAAAACTTACCATTATATGAAATGTTGGGAACATATATTGGCTTGTATACTGCTTAATTCTCAGAATACTCTCAATTGATAAATATTCAGGACTTTCAAGTGCATACATATATATTTGTTTGTACAATGGGACAGAGGAAAACACTTCATTGTTCTGTTGGTCAACCTTGCCAGTTGACCCTTGTCTTTTAAATATGTGTGTGCCAATTTATAATAGCTAAATCTTGAAAACAGCCTATGTGCCTATCAACAAATGAATGGAGGGCCAGGGATGTAGTTCAGTGGTTTAAGTGCCTACCTGGCAAGTGCAAGGTCTTGAGTTAAATCTCTGGCACTGAAGTAAACAAAAACAAAAAACAAACAAGTGAACAGATAAAGAAAATGAAGTATTTATACACAGTGAAGTACCACTGTCATAATGGAGGATGAACTGGAAGCATTTGTTTGTAAATGGGTATACCATTTTTTTTTCTTTTTCTTTTTGTGGTCCTGGGGATTGAACTTAGGGCCTTGTACATGATAGACAAGCACTCTTAATCACTGACCTGCATTCAGCCCAGGGTGCACCTTGAGACCTTAACGTTATATGAAAATCAGACACACAAGCTTAATTAAATAGTGTGTGGTTTTGCTTATATGAAAAACTCGAAATATAAATAAAGAGCACATTAGAAGATAGATGATAGGAAGAAGGGAGACCATTTCAAATGGGAAGGGGAACAAAAGATGGAGAAGGGAGAAGGAAGGGAAAAGGGATGGAAGAAAAGAGTTAAAAAATGAAAAATCTTTGCAAGTGGGAAGAACAATGGGAGTTGGAGGGACTGGGGAGAGATGGGAAGAGAAGTGTATAAAAGAAGTTGTCTTATGTCCATGAACCAGCTTCCCATGATAAATACAATTATTGTATACTTCAAACATGTACTAATAAAGATAAAACTAAAATAACTGTGCGTGTATGCCCATCTACATGTGTTAATAGCTGCCTAAGATGCCCCGAGTCTTGTGTGAATGAAGGAATGAGAAGATCTAGAAATAGAAACTAGCGCATGTTCAAAGGCTTCTCCTGGAGCTGTGGGATCCCATGTTTTCCCTCTAGAAATATATTCTTTTCTTTCCTTTCTTTAAAGGGAAAGGGGCTCAAGGACAGGATGGAAAGCAGGCAGGGGGAATGTCAGTGCTGAGCATGAGGAGGGGGGAGGAGGATGCCTGCCAGCCCTAGGTGACATTGCTCTTGTGGGTGGGCCATTGAGGCAGCTGAGAAATGTCTGGAGCTCTGTAGGCACCAGTTTCTTTGTCCCTAGGACAGAGTGCCCCTACCTACACAGGGGTGGTGCTGTTGCCCAGCTTCCTGAAGGTTGGCCAGGAAACTGCATAGCTCTCAATTGCTGCTTGTTAGAACTCTGGCTCCTGGATCAAGAGAGGCTATGAGGCATGGAGTCAACTGCAGTTGTCTGGAAAATGATTCTCATGTTAAAAACTAGAGATATATTTCACACAAGATTTGTCATTTTAAAGTCTATGCTTTAATGGTTTCTGATATGTTCATGAAGTTGTGTATCCATCACCACTATCTAATTCTCATTCCATCCCAAAGAAATCCCATATCCCTTCACTCCCTGTCTCCCTAAATCCTGCCAACCACAAATCTGCTGTCTATATCTGTCAATCTGCCTCTTCTAGATATTTCACAGGGACCTCCCTGGGTAATTTTTTGAACTAAAAAGTTTTTAAAAGGAAGTTAGAGAATCAAGAAACTGAGCAGTCCTAGTTATTTACAGCATTTTTCATTTTTACTTATTTATTTATTTTTGTCTTTTTGAGACAGTCTTGTTGTGCAGTTCAGGCTGGCCTTGAGCTCACTTTTGTAGCCCGGGCTGGTGTCGAACTTGCACTGACCCTCCTGCCTCAGCCTCCCAAGATCTGGGAATACAGGCGTGCACCACCATGCCTGGCTCCAACTTAACAGCATTTTAGAAAAGAAGAATTAAGCCATCTCATTTCTTTTAACCTATTTAGATTTTATTCTGCCTTATTTACACATCCATGCCATACAATATATCCTCAATAAATATTACTTGGTTGACCCCCATGCATACACAGACAGGTTTTGTTGCTTTATAATGATCATTTGTAGGTCTGTGTTTCATTGAACTTTCCTCATACATTATAATGTTCTCAAGGGCAGTCCTCCTTGCAAAGCTGTCAGAACCCGTCCTTTTGTTAGAGTGGCCTCTCATCTTGACTCAGGGATAAGGACATATCTGCAGTTCTCAGTGAAATTCTGATTGCTGTCAGCCAGTGTTTCAGCTTTGCAGGATCTTGCCCCCCAAGAGGGCAGCTGACAACATTTGGAAACATTTTAGGTTGTTAGGACTGGGGATGTTTTCTCCTGGCTTTCAGTTGAAGGAGACCAAGTATGATACTGAATGACCTATAATGAACAGGTTAGTCCTCACTGCAACAAAGAACAATCTAGACAGGTGCCTCATAGACTTACATGGAAGGAGTGCTTGTTAATTGACATCTGTTTCCATGTAGACCTGGAGCTGGCTGAGAAGTCAAGGGTGACAGACTGCATCTTGGGTGAGACAGGTAGATACATGACCTAAGCTTCGGCAGCTGAGCACCTTTTGTTATGAGAAATGTCAAATAACAAGATCTCCTGGTCCTTTAAGGCCCCATTGAAATGGAGTGTCTGTGTTTGCAGCCAGCAAAGGCATTCTCACTCAAGTGCTCTCCACCCCATTCTACCCTGTCTGTCCTTTATGTCACCAGCATTCTTACTCATGCTCTGGGCTTTGCTGAGCAGTGATCTTGACATTTGTTGACTATTTCTCTCTTTTTTTACCTTTCACATTCTCCCATAATATTTATAATTAAGTATTGTAATTATAAAGCTGCATGCATATGATTATATTCATTGTAGATTTTCTTCATGTTTGTGTTAGGAGGTAGTCCTATGCAAGATAAATGAAACCCAATGTCTTTTTTGTTTCTTATTTTATTTTATTTTATTTTATTTTATTTTATTTTATTTTATTTTATTTTATTTTACAGTACCAGGGATCACACTCAGGACCTTGCATTCTCTAGGTAGGCACTTATGCCACTGAGCTATTTCCCAGGCCGCCTTGGTTATTTTATTTTTGCATTACCAGGGATCCCCTTGTTTATTTTAATACACTTATATCTTTTAAATGTTTTATAGTTACAGAAAAGATGTAAGGATAGGGCAGTTTTCCTGTTATGAACATTTCATATCACCATAGTATATTTGCCAAAATAGAAAATCCAACCTTGATATATTACTAGTAACTAAAGTTGAGACATTTGGATTTCACCAGTTTTTTTTCCCTGATTGTGCCTGTGGTGTTTAGAACAAGATTGCTGGTATTTGTATGTTTCCACCCAATGATTTTGTATATATTCTTTTAATGTATTTGGTACAGGGTCTCACAATGCAACTTGAGCTCGTGGTGATCTTCCTGTTTTCAGCGTCCCAGTGCTGGGATTACAGGCATGCACCACCATGCTTGGTGGCTGGCTAGGTGTGTCCAAGGGTGGAGCTGGTGTGGTGCTGGAGATTGAACCTGGGTTCCTGTGCTTTCCTAAGCAGGTACTTAGAATGCTGAGCTATCTTGTTGGTCCTGATATGTGTTCTTATGTCAACTGACAGTTGACAGTCTTTACCTGAGACTTCATGGTAGACTGCAGAGATTCTAAGGGATTTTGAAATCATGGAAATTAGGAAATCTAGCACAAGATGGGGATTCTGTGTTTTGAAAAAGGGGCTAGGCCATGGAAACTTGTGTATGCTTTTAGGAGGATTATGACTCTCAGTATGCCTAGTTGTAGTTCCCCAAACAGTGGAAGTTTGGTTTGAAATGGTCAGACACCCACCCCAGAGATATCTGCCACATATGTTGTAGTATCATGAGATGAATCTCCTTAACATCACTAGCATAGGTTTGTCACAAAAGATTCATTTGACACTGACTTATGGAGAACCTTTCATGCTTTCTGTACCTTTTCCCCAGCTTCCCACCCATATCGGCTTTAGACTGTTATATAGACACTGATACAAATCCCAAGTACCAGATGAGTTTCAAATGACAAAGGGGCTATGAGTGGACCTCAAAAACATGATGCTAAGTGAAAGAAGCAGATGCAGAGATAACATACTTTATGGTTCAGTTTCCACAGAATATCCAGAAAAGATAAACCTACAGAAATAGAAAGTATATTAGTCTTCCCTGAGGCTCACTGGGGATCCCTGGGAACAGGTGATAACTGCACATGGATGCCAAGGTTCTTATTGAGGTGATGAACATGTCCTAAAACTGGACTACATATTGCACAACTCAATACATTTACTACAAATCACTGAATTATCCATGTGATACTGGATGGATACATTATGAATGTAGAACATACCTTAATAAAGTTTGCAAGTTTTGTAAAGGGAGTTTATTTTCAAATTCAGATGGTTACTTCCACATTGTAACTGGAGAATCCAGACTACATAGATTAGACTTGGCAGCCTCTAACCATTCAAAAGGGTTTTGAGGCTTCACAAAATGTTCTTAGGATTGTCAGGAAAACTTGCCAATAAGCCACATGTTCACATTGCTTAGGAGTTGTGCCAACTGTAAGGGGAGAACAATACCATGTAACAACTTGGTAATCATTACTAGATTAAAAGTATAGTTGGTTTTCACCAAGGCACCTGCTTTTTCATTCAGAGCAGTTTATCTTGTAGAATGACTCACTAATACTTCCATTTGTTTCAGTAAAGTTGGCGTGGTACCTGGTTACTGGCAGGATTTGAAGTGAACTTTTGTGCATAAAGGACCAATTCTTTTGTTTCATATACTTTTAGGAAGAACCTCCTAAAATTGTATTATATAGTTTTTATAATATTTTCTTAAGAGCTAGGGCTTATGCAGGTGAATATCAGGGTTGACATATGCTATAATATATCGCAGATCACATGGATTGCACATGTGAGGGTGGCCCTGATTTCAGAGATGGATAGGCTTGAGATTTCTGGCTGTGCAATTTGCAGTGTCCTCAGGTAGGTTATTTGGGGTCTCTCAGCCTTGGTTTCTTCTTGGGGACAAGGTATTTGCCTTCTTGGTTGTTTTAAAGTTTTAGTAAGATGGGCTGATGCATTTATGCCACTGTCGAGTGCAGAATAGATGTCCACATTTTAATTGTTCTTGCGGTCACATTCCTTAGTCATTTAGCTTTGGGATTCTTCAGTTTCTTTACTCGCTATCCTGCCAAAATTCCTTCCCTCCACAAGTCATTTTGGTTTCTGAGTTGCTTCCTTGTTTTCCTCAGTGTTGGTCAGCACAGGCAGCAGCTCACCTTCATAGAGGCAAATGCTAGAATTCATAACCATTCTCCTTCCCTGCATGTAGCTGTTCTTTGCATCTTCTTGGCTTTGTGGTAAGGTGTGTAAAGTTGATGGAAATGAAATGTTACTTTGGAGACAACATACATGAGAGCATAGCCATCAATCTCCTTCTTTCAAGGGCCAGAGGGTAAATATTGTTCAGCTTTGCAGGTCCCAGGATCTGTGTTGAAACTGCTCACCTCTGCCATTTTCGTGCAGAAGCAGTAAATGAATGGGTCTGGCTATGTTTCAATAAAGCTTTATTTACAAAGGCTGGAGGGAGACTGGATTTGGCCCACAGCTAGTCTGCTGCTCTGTGGTCAAAGTCATGCTTGTTTATTATGTTAATACAACCAAGCTTTTATTCCCTAAACTTTCATTCTTGCTCTTTTAGACTGGCTACGTGCTGGATATGTATTATTGATTTCCAGTGTGTGGACGTCCCTGTGTTCCAGAGGTTGGAATTTGTAGCACTCAGCAGTATTGAAAATTACAAATACTTATATCAGCTGGATTTGGTGCTTTGCACCTATCATCCCAGCTATCTGGTTGGATGGGGCAGGGGTATTGCAAATTTGTGACTAGTTTGGGAAATTGAATTGAAAATTTATATAAAAATAAAAAAATGTGTTGGGGATATAGCTCAGCAAGTATAAGGGTCCTGGGTTCAGTACCCTGTGATTAGTCCTTGTGTCATAACTAATAGTCTCTCAGCTAAATACAGGACAGATATCAAAAATAAGAGTTGATTCAAGATCTTCAGCCATGTATTCTTGGCACAAAACACTTTTCATATGTATCAACAGATTTTGGAGATGTGGGAACTTACTTTGGAGATGAAGTGCAGTTTGCTCAAATTTTTCTGCTCTTTGGAAGCTGAAAGGAAACTCTCAGCACAGAGAGAAGGTGGGCGGCAGCTATGCATATTGAAGACTTGGCAATTCTTTGCTCATGGCATCCACATGCTGGTGGTGGAAGATGGAAGCAGGTGAAGTGGCACTGAGGAACAGAGGGAAGCAGTGAAGACTTAGTGCTAACATTCATGGAGGCATTTTTGTAGCAGCATGTGGTGAAGCTGTAAGGGTTCCTCCCACCCTTACGATTCAGAAATTCCACTAAAATAGTGGTGGTTCTCAGCCAGGTATAATTGAGCCCTTCAGGGGACATTTGGCAATGTCGGGAGACATTTTTGGCAGTCACAACTTGGTAATGGGTGGGGGGAGTGTGTGTTAAGGGCATTTAATGGGTGGATGCCAGGAATGCTGGTAAGCATCCTACCATGTACAGGATGGCCTCTCACAAGAAATGAGAAGACCTTGGTGGCTGCAGTGCTGTGGGTGTGACCTGCTCCAGGGCTACAACAGTGAGCCATTCTCTGATAGTCCTTGCCCACTTGGTGCGTCTAGTGTAGTGGTGGCAAATAGCAGTGAGAATGTCTGTACCTTGTAATGTGAAGACTGGCTGGGGAGATTGACAGGCAATATGGTGGGGTGTGGGTGGCCATTTTGTGGGGGGCATCTGGGAAGGGCTTTGGGATGATGCCGGGAGGAGGTGAGGAGCTTGAGATGTCTCAGGACAAAGGCCGAGGTGAGAATGAAAGGGTGGCAGGAGGGTGGTTGAAGTGAGATGACTCTTGAAGAGCCTGGTGGGCCACGGGAGGGACTCTTGACTGGCTGTGATTCTGAGCAAGTTCTGGGCCCTTTCTGTTGAAAACACGTCACATTTTACTGAGGTTTCTCTGACTGCTGTAGTGGGCTAGGAGTGTCACAGCCAAAACAAGAGGGCTGTGTAGGAAATAGTGCCTGTCTGCAGGGCCAAGGGATTAGGCCTGCAGCTTAGGCCAAGGTGGCAGCAGCACATATACTCAAACTCAGGTGTGGTCTCTCAAGCCCAGAACCCTGTGTTTTGGTTCCCTGTCTGGTTGACCTGGTCCTGGTCCTGATGCCCTCTCTGAACAGGTTGGTGAATAAAGGGCTCTGCCAAAATGGATAATCAAGGGGCCCGGCAGGATGGCTCAGTGGTCTAAAGTGCCTGCTTAGGAAAGCTTGGGCGGCTGCAGGGACCGCGGTTCGATCCCAGCACCACATGCTGTGCCAGCCGTGCCCTCAGGGCAGGCTGAGCCAGCCATAAAAATAAACAAACAAAAGTTCTGAAACAAGAAAA